>MU853191.1:19833-192928 GCA_033085395.1 Xanthoparmelia taractica | reverse complement strand
GCTTTTTACGTATTTTTAGAATATAAAAAAATATTACGTAATATATTTATTAAAAACCCAATGGGAGTATAGGATATTCTATACCTTTCGATATAATATTCGAAAAACTAGTCCCATACCATCAAATATACCACATCTTTCCGACCCGTAATCGTAAATTCTTTTTATAATGTGAAGAAAGAAGAGGGAAATTTACTATCGTAGAGTAAATAATAGATTACTATTATAATTAGCGTGCTAGTAATTCTTCTAATAATTAAATAAATTAAATACACTAATAGTAGTAGAAATAATTCGCTCAGCCTTAAATAATTGCGAAGGTCTTTCGCAACACGATATCAAATACGATGGCGAGCTTAGCTCAACAACGTGATAATAAAGTGAAGTGATAATAATAACGATAATGAAGTGAAGTGATAGCTAGAATAATAACTAGAATACTTAATAACGTAATAATGAAGTAAAGTGATAACTAGAATAATAACTAGAATACGTTCGCATGATTCTATATAGAGTAACTTCTTTTATATATAGTATATTTCCCATATTCCTACATATAATATGGAATATCACTACATATATTAGAAATTTCCTAGATTATTTCATGATATTAACACGTCTCTTAGATCATTTCATAAAAATCAAATAATATAATCTCAATACTATATTATATCATGATATGATATCGATATTTTATATTTTAGACTATTTTAGACCTTTTCGACCCGTAAATATACTTAATTAATACTTCTATTAGTACTATAGCTAAAAAAAGAATAAGAGATAGAATAGTAATAGATATAGCTATTCTTTATAGAGCTTAGATTAATATAGAGATCGATAAGAAAAGAAGAAAAAAGCTAATAGATATTAAATTTAATAGAACTACTTTAAAGTATCTATATATATATATAATAAACTATTAATCGAGATATTCTATTTAAGTAAGTAAGAGATATATACTTTCGAAGATTTCTAGAATATATTAATCTCGTTACTAATCGAATACTTCTAGACTTTAATTCTATAATAAAAATCTATATGAAAGATCTATTTACTAAGAGAAAAGAACGACTTCGTTATATACTAGCTATAGTCTTATTAGATATTTATATTATATATAATATATAGATGTTTCTAAATTATCTTAGACTATTAGTAGTTATTATATATTTTATAAGCGAGAAGAGAGAGTTACGTACTATTACTCTCGTCTTAAAAAAGCTATAAGAGAAGTATTTTAGATAAAAATTAGACTATTATAATTCTCGATATACTTAATATTTATAGAATTTATAATAAGCTAGACTATATAGTTATAGATAACATAGTATCTAGTAATACTCTTATTATTACTATTACTAATTTTTTAAATAATAAGAAAGTCTCTTATAATTCTATTTAACGACGCTTATAATATAATAATTACGTAATTAACTTAGTTATTTAAGTATTTCTCTTTAATAAGATAGTCGATAACTATAAGTATCTAGAAAATAAGATTGATTTTTTTTTCGATACTTAATTAAGTTAGTAGCGAAGACTAGAATCTCTTAATAAGCTTTATAATATCAATATCTAGATTATAAGAAGTCTATAACGCGTATAGATCTTTAAAAATAAGAGTAATATACTAATATTACGACGTAATAATAGTACTAGATAGAATTCTTAATATAAGATACTCGATTAATCTATTAAAAGACTTAAACTAGATATTATAGCTATTATAAATAAAAAAATCTAATCTAGCGAAGAATCTACTAATTACGAAGAAATAGAAAACTCTTATTCATATTTATAACTTTCTATAGAATTTTTATAATACTACTAAGATAATTAAAAAATATAGAGCTACTCTAGAACTAATTCTTTCTACTATAGACTTTTTAGTAAATATATTTTAGAATACTATTTAAGAATTCGCTAATTACGTCTTTATATAGAAGTCTCTTTAGACTAGATACCTTAGGTAATTAAAGTATTAAAATGAGACTAAACGATTATTAGCGTATATTATAGTAATTATTCTCGATTCTATAACTAAATAGAAGTACTTTAATACTTAAAAATCTTAATAGTAGTTAAATATATAATTTATAATAAAGTAACTTTAGAAGACTTAATATCGATCTTCTATCGATCTTAGTAGCTATATTTAAACTATCTAATTCGCTTCTATTTCGAAAAATAATAATAAGTACTTAGAATAGAAACGGAGATAAAAGAGACTTAAGAGCATAGCTTAATCTTAAAGTGAAGTTAATAATAATAAATATAGTAGATATATTTATTCTAAATTACTAACACTCGAAAAAAAAGACGTTATAGTACTAGATTATTAACTAAAACTATTTAATATATTCGACTTTACTTACTATCTAAAATAGCTATCGATATCTATTCTATATCTACTATATCTATAAAGTTAGAACGCGTATTTTCTTGTACTAAGTACACTATTTTAGATTAGCGAAATAGTTTAAAGAGTGAAACTATTAAGCTATTAAAGTATTTAAAGTCGTAATTTAGATTAGATATCTTTACGAAGAAAGATCTCTAGGCTATTATAAGTAATTTAATTAAGAATAAGGCTATAGAGGCCTTAGAGCCTATAATCTAGTAGTTCGAATCGTCTACTAATAATTTAGATCGTCTAATCCTTTAGATGGACTACGGACTATCTAAATAGCTTCAATTTAGACTGGTCCAGGCCTCTGGACCGACGGTTTAGACCATTGGGCGCCTTGCCGAGTGCCAAAATTCAAAAGATCCAAACAATGCTTGCGTGTCTTCCGATCAAATCTACTCTTCCACAGGACAGCGCATGCCCAGTACACCCGATACCTATCACTCAGATCGAACGGACAAACAAGTTGTATATTTGAACACAAACCCTCCCGTGTTGCACTTCAACTATATAAAAGACCTTTCGCAACCAGCAGCTTTCACATAACTCTTAATTCTAGGAGTATAGTAAGATGTCCCCACTGCCATTTCTCCCCGAATGCATGGCTTGTTTATCACCGTGGCAGTCGCTGTTTAGCGGCCAGAGGATCATTATTCTTGATGCTAAGTTAGAATACTATTGAGGACGTCCCTCCGTCCCTCCCAATTGAGCTCAGCGGGACATGCCTGGGATTAGCATGCTACGTTTACGGGATATGGAAGAAACTGCCTTAATCAGCTTGATAGTAGCTTGAATGACCTTCTCCAATACCGCCTGGGCCTTCTATCCGAGAGTTGACAGTACAGAGTAGTGCTCAAAAGCTCCATCGACAAAACTGCCCTTGACGCGGGCGACACCCTTGCAGATTTAGTTTGGTAGGCAGAGCGTGCAAAAGGTTGCGCAACAGGTCTGCGACGAAGAAGGCTCCATTCACGCCTTTCTTATTTTACCTCTTCCATCAAGACTTCTCAGGACTTCTCCTTCCTTTAAACTTCCTATCGGAGACTCCGCTTGGATAGATGATGGGAATCGCAGCGAAAAGCGATGTCCCCCCCTGGATCCGGTATTGTTTCCCTGCTGGTGGCAAAGGTGGACCCCGGAGTCGACGATGACAGCCGGTTCAACGGCCGTAAAAAAATATACGAAGCGATCTTTACGGCCTTAGGCCTTGGACCCGCACAGCTGACGCCTCAAAAGCTGCTCTGACCTCGGTGAGTGTTTAGTTAACCCCCATTTTTGCTACCACTCTACCCCGTCTTGTTGCAACCCTTGCCAAGCTCATGCAGTTATCTGCTGTACGAAGAAGGAGTCTCATTTCTGCAATGTATAACAGTAGGAATCGATGGGCTAGGACCCACCGACGTTGAAACGGCCGTAGCACGGTCGTTCGATTTTGGTCTGGCCGTCTGTGGGTATAACACACTAAAATCGAGAGAGTCAAAAGTGGAGAAAACTAAGCGTTATTTTCTTTGAAGGGCCAATCAGCGAATGTCGCCTTTGAGGCTTGAGAGAGTTGCCAGTACGGCCGTAATGTGTGTAACCGTTCGGCACCGGTCACTTGAGCATGAGTTGGCGGACCCGAGAGTACGGATTTGGCTTCAGGGTACAGTAAGTCATCTCCGAGACGAAGTTCGAAAAGGCTATAAAAGCTGCCTTTCCACCACATACACTGAGTTGGCAACAGCATTAGCACCTCAGGACTCAAAAGATTCGACATAATCTAATACACCCTCAAGCCAAGATGGTCTTCTCACTCGTTCCTCTTCTCATGGCCGGCCTGGCTGCACACTGTAAGATGCACCACAAGCTACACAATCATGCTACATGTTGACAAGGAACTGACCTGCAATCTTCTAGCTGTCTTCGCAAGCCCCCTTGCCGCACCCATGGTCCCTGCCAACTCTCTCTCTACGAGAATCGTGTTGCCATGCCCGCTTGGAGAGGACTGTGGTCCATTTCCGGTCGAACCGATTCCACCGCAGAAACGAAGCACGCCATCGGTGGATTGTGCGCTCGCTGAAGGGTGTGGTCCAATTGTTGTACCACCGAACACCCCACCCTCAGGATCCGAATCGACAGTGTCCCTTCGATCTCCTGCGGTATGCACGGAATGGGTTGGACCTTTGCCAATCGGAGATGAATGCTTCACAAGTAGGCCTTATGCGGGACAGTGTATCCCGTTCTACTGTCTCCAGCGTCCAGACACTTGTGGTTGTCCCGGCTCTCCACCGCCAGCAGCACAAACGTAGCGAGGTAAGCAGACATGCAGGCCTGCATCACTAACCTTTGCGTCGTCACATCCAGCTGACCGTTTGTGGCAGAGCGCACCTAGTAAGCGCCAGATCGAAGGCGCCCATTTGGTAGGATGAAGCGCAGCCTGCGGGAGGCCTCTCGCTACATAGCGTGTGACGGCGGCGAGGATGGCATTTTTATGTGCAGCGGATCAAGGATTTAAATAGTCTGACAGCATTGTAACGGCGGTTGATAAGCATGCACGGTAGCTTCATGGTCCCTATTTAGTGGCGTACTGGTACTTTGCACAGCGAGCAGATTGACAGATAGCCAATCAAAAATGCATACGGATTCAATGACCTTGGTTTTGACTTTTTTTGAATGTGAGCGCACTTTCAAACAATCGGTTGCTCGGCTTTGCAGTTCACTAGGAACGATTCAAAGTGCACCTAGGCGGCGCAAGGGAGGTTATGGTAGGGCATAGAGCCTTACAAAACCGACTAAGAGAAGTAGCATCTGCACACAGATCATTGCCTTCCTTCAAGATGAATTGGATCTAATCAAAGCTCTCGAGCAGCCGGTATACGCGTAGGGTGCGCAGACTCTAAGCATGGCACTCGCCTTGCCTCCTTAGAACTCGCAGCACCACGCGGCAAGGGTGCAATCCCGGCACGGCATGTCGGCGCCACAATCAGGTCTTCGTTACCAGCCGCTAAGATGCTCAAAATAGGTGCGTTTTTGGGAAGCTTTGGGGATTGTAATTTGCATCGTTTGAGGAGAGGGAACCGTGGGAAGGCATACTGCATCTTTACATGTAGTCACTGTTGTCCTTTGTATAAATGTCGTATAGATTTTAGAAGTCCTTGGTCTGGCTAGCGACCGCATTCGAAACAGTTCGATCGTATATATACATGTCCGCTGTTCATTCGTATGAGATAGGGCGGTACTTTCTCATGTCCTTAATCAGAGTCTTCATCAGGTCGGAGGAAGACATATACTATAGTAGAGACGTATTTCAAGGTGCATCCAAGATGCTGCTATGTAAAGGGCTTTTCGATCCAACAATACATAGCAGCAAAAGGGAAGCGGATAAAACGACCGAGGGGATTTCACCTCAGCCACCCGGCGCTCCAGTATTTACCATGTGTGCTCGAGCATTCTTACATCATTAGCAAGTTGCTGTCGCCATTCATAACCTGTGCTGCGCTGCCGACATCCACCAGATATTCCTTCAATCAAATAATATGTTCAAGAAGAAACCTAATGTACGTGAAGCCCCGATGCTTCCACGCCCCGCTGCTGAACCCTTGCACAGATCAAACCTCTTGCTCCCCTTCGCTCCTCGGACAGACGCAAGATAGCAGACCAGATAATCAAAGACTTTGACATAGAGATACCTGGGAATGGTGAAGAGCAAGGAGACAAGAGCGATGAGGCGTCCTCCGGGTTGAGCTTGAGTGGTCTACGCAACTCTTTAATGCCGGAGAACGCTCTTTCAGCAAGGTTCAGCACAACGGCAGGACCTGATTTGAAGCAGGTCTCTGGCACAGTCTACGCTGGGACACACCCGGGGGAGGATCAACGCATACTGTGGTTAAAGATCGAAGAGAGGCTCATTCCGACTGGTGGGTACTGTAACGGTCAAGTATGGATTAGAGTTAATCGTGTGATGGGCAGTCTACACGCTGTGGCGACATCCACAACTCGTACCTCTCCTCCATACACCTGAGATTGTTTTGAAGAAGCTACGCAGTGGCGCGCCTCTGATGACGCCAGGCTTGGCTCGCGGACCGCCGTTTTCGTCCAAAGCAATCAAAGACTCGATTGTCGCCATCGCCAGCCTTGACAAGCCAAGCGTGCCTATGGTCGTCGGCATCTGCGAGATCGATGTTGCTTCCTTACAGCAGGTACAAGGCGCCAAAGGGCATGCAGTGAGAGGCGAGCACTGGGATGGCGACGAGATCTGGGCATGGAGCCCAGCAGGCAAACCTGGTGGAAGCGCCCCAGAGCACATAGAAGGGTGGGAAGTGGACGCTGACGATACCAGTTTGAGGGAAGGCGTGGAACACTTGGCCGTGGAGGAGGAGGACGATGATGCCGAAGAGGGAGGAGTATCTCTCAGTCAAGGGTCCGAACAACATCCGCGACCCGAACTAAGGAATGAGTTTGTCGAAGGCGAAGACGCTGAGCCATATGAGAGAGTTGAGGAGGAGGAAAAAGAGTTATCAATCAAAGGCAAGCTAGCACGCCGACGAACATTGACATACTATATGCTTATAAGGTACAGAAATCGACGACGCGTTCTGGAAGGCCTTCATATATGGTGTCCATCACCATCGAAACAACCACAAAGGTGATCCGCATCAAGGCTTGAATTTCCCAATCAACCAGTCATCGGTCATTTCCAACTTCGTCCTTCCGTACTTACCAATCTTCACGCCTGCGCAGGCGGCATCCCTGCACATTAAGAAGACCAGCTGGAAGAACGCAAAGAAATTCATCAAGGCCCTAGAAAAACAGAAGCTCCTAAAGTCTAAGGATCGCGACGGAGGAGAATGCGTCATTCTCGACATTGACTTTGACAATGAAGTCTTCGCCAGCTTCAAACCTTACAAGCTGCCAAAGAAAGAAACACAAGGTGCAGAGTCTGGCGGAGGCGGTGGTGGCAAAGCTGTCGTGGCAGGTGGCACTCCGAGTGACGAATCGATCGGGCAGAAACTCCAGAAAATCAACCTTTTTAGACCTAAGGAGGCATTCGCGCCAATTTTCGAAGCGTCGAACGCTAGCGTCAAAGCTCTCTATCTGCCCGCAGAAATACGTCCAATCATTGTATCCTATCTCGAATCGGAGAATCTGATATCAGACAAGAATAAGCGCCTCGTCAACCTTAACCCAATCCTGGCAAACGCACTCTTCGATGGCAACTCCTCCTTAGATCGTGAAGTCATTGCCAAGGGCAGCGTACCTCGAGACGCTCTAATCGACCGCATCTTGCAAGCTTGTTCGCCATTCTGGGTCATCCTAAGAAACGACGAAACCAGAGAGACGGTCAAGGCAAAGTCGGGCAATGCTCCCAAGATACACATCACGCTTGAGACGCGTTCTGGTAACAAGACCGTCACCAAGTTGTCAGGTGTAGAGGTCTTCCACATTAATCCTCAACCTCTGGCAGAAGAATTGCAGAAAGCATGCGCGAGCTCCACGAGCGTTGGGCAGTTGACAGGCAGCAGTCCGAAGAACCCGGTACAAGAGATCATGGTCCAGGGTCCGCAGAAGGATGCAGTGGTGAAGGCGTTGGAGAAGAGAGGAGTAAACAGACACTGGATCGAGGTCCAGGACAAGACGAAGGGAAAAAAGAAATGAAGACAGCATAGTGAAGCCTGCATATCATGAACCAACAGACTCCTGACAGAGTAGAAGACGAAGCTACGCTGAGCCTAATTAACGTCCGATATCATCATCATATCAACGAAGCCTATGCCAATTCCATACACTCCATTTCAAACAGGAAACGACATCTCCAGCCCTGCACAACTGGTTGCACATACTGTGAACGCCACCAATCCATGTTACCACATACACCAGCACCTTATCCACAAACCCAACAGCAAGCGACCCTCCCCATCCCCAAGACGCCCCAACTCAACCCAAGAGACCCAACCATCTCAACAACCGTGTCCCGCTGACTCAAATTGCATCGTGGACCTTTGATAATAGAACCAGTCTTCCTTCACAAATAACAAGTTTAGTAACGACGACAGACTATTCGAAAAATAAAATAAAAGAGGCTAATATTATACTCTACTATAGCAACACGCCCTCACATGAAGTGCCACGATTGCCATGACATTAGATGCTTTGCGCGTAGCTGAGGTAATGTTACGGTGAGTGATGGCGAGAGCCATGCATGGGAGTGCGGTACCAATATCAGTTAGGATCAGGATTAGGATCAGGCTAGCTAAATATTCAATCGAATCCCTTGAATGAATGCATCGATAGTGGTAGTATTTCTGCATCTACATAAATTCTTACTGAGCACGAAAAAAATTAAACGAATAAAGTGCTACGTTTCGCATCACCTGCCTTGTTATTTCTGGAGGGGCTTAATTGAGTTGAATTGAGTTAAGGATAGGTAGGCTTGTGGATCGAGATGGTTTGGTCGTGAGTGAGGATGTTTGAGCTGATTCTTGTCGTATGTGTGCGTACTTTGATGCCTATGTTAGGGGGTTTTAGGTGTGGGGTTTGGGGTTTGCTTCTTATTTGAGATATTCATGGACGGGTAAGGAAAGTGCTGTTTGGGAGGGGACGAAGGGGGAAGGTGAATTGCTGGGGAGGTATTGGGCAGAGGGCGTGAGATTTGAAGGGAGGTCCACTGAAGTACTCGCGAGTAATCTCAAGCTCATGGATTTAATCCTTCCAAATGAAATAATGATATATATACATGTATGCTGTCAGGTAGATTGACAGCCAGCAGTCCCCACAAAATGGAAAGCCAGTTATGATATAGGCAAAAATTCTCTGCATCACTCTTGCAACTGCGCTTGAGATGAAAAAGCTCAAGGGCATATATTACTTTGAGGGTGGGAAGATCTATAGTCTACATATCGGCTTGTAGCAGCGACGTGTGTAGAAGAACCCTTTAGAGCTGAGATTACTCGCGAGTAACCTCAAGGTCAACGGCTTAATCCCTCAGATGTATATATGCCACCAGACAGAATTATAGCCAGCAGTCCCCACAAAACGGAAAGCTAGTTATGATTTAGCCAAAAAATTCTCTGCATCACTCTTGCAACTGCGCCTTGAGATGGGAAAGCTTAGGGGCAGAGATTAGGTTGAGGATGGTAAAAATCTGTAGTCTACAGATCGGATTGACAGAGGCATAGAATATAAAGAAGGAAATCTTTGAACTGAGGCAGAGATGGCTGTGAGTCATCCACAAATGCGTGACGCCCTACCCATTAGACCAAGGCAATAACTTCGTACCACTTGTAGGAACGTGTATTCTATAATTGACTATTCGTTTAGGATGTAGATATGGTGCCGATGGCGGTATTAGATGATTGGAATTGCCCTTCGAACTGAGGTATACAATCGGCAATTCGTGCCTAATGTTACTTTACCGAGTTGCGTATTAGGAAGAGAATGTGGACGGAAGCGTGCAGGAATTGAAAAGGCTGTAGCATTGATTTGTGCCTCAGAGGTGTGTAGTCATGCTACAAAAGGGTTTGACGTTGCCGTTTACCATATTTTTGGCTGTAGCTCCAAAAGTAACCCGCAACAATGAGATTATGGCCAGGCTTGGCATTAGCGCCATCTTTGGTAAGTGCTCTCTCGTTAGACTATCGCAGGTCACAATGAAATAGAATGTTTAGAGATATTGGAGGAGGTAGGATCACTCGTCATCACCCGGCATCACCGACACGTGTGCGTCTTCAGATCCGAGAGTGAGTCGAAAATAAATTGGTACTGCACACCACTACGGTCTTTCTGCGATCCCAAGCATTCAGGTATGTTGTTCATGTTCCAGGCAAAGAAGTTCATATCTGAACAAGGAAACAGGATTTGTGTCAGAGCAGAACGGTAAAGTAAACGCTCATATGATAGCTCTAATGAAGCCTAAATTGATGTGGCATGATTGCTCTGATTGCGGATGGGATGACCAAAGCAAGTCGTACTGGCAGATGGTAATGGAGGACGGCGAGATTCTGAGCAACCGACAACCATCGCGTGTATAGAGCAACTGAAATTCCATCCGAGCTATAAATATGTGTGCCCAACCCCCCCTGTTCGTTCGTGCAAACTTGGTGAATCATAGCCAAGTACTTGAGCTGATAAAGGCCATATCACATCAATCTGCGTCTCTCAGAATCGCCCACTTGAGTAAGAGAGACCCTCAGATGGATGGAAGAATGAATTTGAGAAGGGCTCACTGCAATATCTTGCGGGTATGTCCGTGATTAAGGTGATCCGTAGTCTACGAGATACCTTGAGGCACGAGTGTTGAGTCCCACGGTAATGCGTCGGGTTTAAGAAAAGAGGAAGGATAGAAATGCAGAAGCCAATGAGCGCTTATCTTAGTCAGCTTTTTCGGCGGATCTTCGGTGATAACGAACTTTCGTCATTGTTGGAGCCCCCAGATAGCGGGCATACGGACTTCTCCAACGACCATAAGCCACGTACATTCGAGGCTATTGTGCTACAATTGAGTTCTATACCGCTTGCTTAACCTATCCTCGACGTCCTGGTCCCCCTGCCTTCCTCCCTTCTTCATTGAAGCCCAGCGACTATGAAGGTTCTTACGAAGGAGGAAGAGCAAGCTCACTACAAGTACCCTCTCCAAGCGCACACTCGTTCATGATTCCTGCTGACTATACAGTGAAACACTCAAGGGTGGTTCGATTGGTGGTGCCGCCGGGCTAGCTCTTGGTTTTGGAGGAGTCTTTGCTGCTGGAGCGCGATACCCGGCCTTTCGACATTTGACCCTGCCTCTCAAAGCCTTCCTAGTCACATCGAGCGCCACCTTTGGCGGTATGTGGACCCTTTCAGATTCTCGCCCTTCGCTTTTCGTGCAATATGAAGATACTGCAGTGCGATCTATACTGGGCTTGCCTAAGAGCGGTGGGGACTTCGGTGCCCCAGTCAAGCCAGCCGCCTTCTTCTTGCCCCCGGTTGCCACTTTATCCGCTAACATGTGCTTTTTGTTACAGCAATCGTAACAGCCGACCATTTTTCCCGCTCTTTCGAAGCCTCTCGCCACCCCGACGAGGGTTACCAGGATGAAGCGGCCCGCGTACGTGCCGAACAAGACGCCAGAAAATCACCCTTCGAGCGCTTCATGGCTTTTGGCAAAGAGTACCGCTATCCCATTGTTGCCACATCCTGGGTCCTGGGTATGGGTGTTGCGCTCGGCGTGGTCGGTCGATCACCTTATTTGTCGACGCAGCAGAAACTGGTGCAGGCCAGAGTATACGCGCAGACGATAACGATAGCGGTGCTATGTGCTACAGCGGTGTTTGAAGTGGGAGACAGAGGCAAGGGAGAGGGAAGGTGGGAGACGGTCAAGATTGTGGATCCAAACGATCCTACGCACAAGCATCTTATTGAAAAGAAAGTTCACCACGAAAGATACGAGGGCGAGGATCAGTGGCGAGGTGGGTTTCTTATACCGCTTTGGGGGATTGAGGGTAGTTATGGAGGGAGTTCTACGGCTAACGCGTGAATAGATATGGTCGAGGCAGAGGAAAGGAAGATGAAAGAGCGAGAGGCGGCCGCGCATGCACGGGAAAAGCATAATCATAAGCAGCACGAAAAGAAGAAATCAGAACATAAGGAGGAGAAGAAGGATGAGAATACAGATGAGAAAAAAGGCGGCGGGGATAAGAAATCATGAAGAGAACATGGCACTCGGTGTAATTGGCAGACCCCAGGCCTACAAACGAAGCAACGGCATTGCTCGTCGCACTGCTGACGGAGGCTCAGCGAGGATATGCTCTTGTATATACAGCTTCGATTAACGCGAGTCTTACAGGACAGTTGCGGAGCATGAAGCGCTTTTGAAATTATGTTTGATATCTAGCGGTATATGATTTCCTTGTACTCTTTATTCTACCAGGAGGCTCAGCTTAACTCTAGTTCCAACTCATTATGTTTACACCCTCACTTCTCAACTCCATCCTCATCGCATTTCACCGGAACCACTACGCCATTGTTCAACACAACATTCATCACAGGCTCCCCTCACCACCTCGTCTCGTCCTATCTCAAACGCACCATAGCTTGTAACACCAGTTGCTTGCTCGATTGAATGTTCCGATCAAGGCCGCTGTACCAACACGATAGGTGGAACTTAGGAGCTGATCAACGATGAATTACAGCAGTCCAGACATTCGAATACCTCCATCTACCACTCCGCATGATGAGATCTCCTCCTATCATAAGGTAGTCCTACCTTAGGCCACTGCAGACCTCTCGGCAACAACCGCCTTGACAGCGGCCCAGCTCGAGATCCGATTGGTCGCAACGTCGGATAATTAAGGTACAAGTAAAGGATTCATCTTTAAGCCCAACGCATGGATAGGATAACTGATAGCGATGTACTGGATGCGGGGCTCATGGATAGCCGCTTGAGCTCACCACGCGAAAGAGAAACATGACGCTACAGCTTCTTTCTTCGGCAAGTCTATCGTAGTGCATCTTTAAACTTCGACCTATGCAATGTTCGCCATCGTCTTCTTACATCTACTCTATGTCTCCTCTACCGTCGCAATGCCCTTTCAGTCTGCCCCACCTAGGTTGATCAGGTCACCACCGTCACTCGGTACAGTTACATCTCCCTTAACCAGCCTAAATGCTTTCCAATGCTTCGATCCTACATTACCACCGCCCGTTCCCTTCTTCCCCATTCAGTACTCAGAATGCATATATGCCGCCGATAAAATACTTGTGAACGTACGAAGAGATATTCCATCAATATTCAGCCGTAGCGAAGGTGCGGATATCCAGCTCCCATGGCGATTGCGTAGTGGGAACTGCATGATGGCATTAGATGTACCCAAAGAGGATGACGAAGATATTATGTGCGTTCAAGCTGTGCATGAGATCGCTTTGGTTTTATGTAGGATGTGTGTTGGTGGGTATTACAGGTACGGTGGGAGAACGCCGGTGGGACCGAGGGGAGTGGTGTATATCTCGGTTTATGGGACGACGCCAGTTACAGACGAAGCAGCAGGTCCAGCTACAGCTCAACTGTTTTGAACCGTGGCTAGGGAAATCGAGCCTCGAGTTGAGTCAAGGTATCCCGGTTTGCTGAACGCCTCGGTCACTTTCCCCTGCCAGCGTATTCGATCTTAAAACTTCCGATGCGGTCGAGGAGGGGTGGGTCAGTGAAGCTGGCCCATCATCTCGCATGCACTATTACCCAGTAGGGACACTCAGCTGCTTGCACGCCGCCGATGAGATAACATAAAGCCGGTGAGCCCATACCGAGATGAGATTTGGCCAAAGAGCTGGCTTGGACTTCAGACACCCATGGAGCGCGCAGAGCGCCACTGACCTTGAGGAGTCCACTGACAACACATCCCTCGAACACGCGCGGCATACCCGAATGCTTCCACGCACCCCCCCTTCCCCCCCCCCCCCCCCGAGGAACATCATGTCCCAACTACAGATTTCAGAATTTGAGGCCGCCACAAAAGACAGAGTAAGACACCGGACCTGCAACCAAGTCTACATCTTCAACCGAAACCACAGCACGGACCCCAATCACTTCCAGCACCCCAGACTCAGGACCTGCATGTTCCATCTAGACGTGGAGTCCGAGAATGATGAAAACACCGTAAGCCTGGCGCATGTCCAGAGTACGGTTTGGGCGCTGGCGCACAAGTGCTCGGGCTTGAAAGTAGCGGAGAAGAAGGGGGCGGCACCATTATGGTCGGTGTGGGCGCGAAGGACCGAGTTAGAGCGTGGTTGTACGAGGTGTTACCGCTGACTTTTGACGAGCCTTTGCCCTTCATTATTAGTTGAGAGCAAATGATCCGACTTTGTATAGCAGAGTCTCACCTTCTTAGTGATTGCTCAGCAACCATGTTCCGCGAGGAATGTGCCAATGTAAATATACATTCTGCAGGGATGTAGCGCCGTAGAACCAGACATCTACAGAGATACATATAACAAGATCTCCTCTGTTTAATATATCCTTATACTTACCTCTCTGTCTGCTCGCTCCTACTTGCTGCTCACATTACCGCCTAAAGCCCTTCTTCCGCTTCCCTAGAGATGAGGATGTATCTAGAGCATAATCTTTGACTTGAGAATGCATCGACTTATGAATCATAGCAACAAATACATTCCGCATGAAATTAACAACGACTTCTTTGCATTGGTAACACGGGAAAGAGAGTTACATTTATAATGAGCCGGTAAACAGGCACGTGACCTTATCCTTAGCGCCGAGGTAATGACTTTCGCGTTCCCTTGCTTCGCTCATCCATATACCCTCCTACCTTATTCCCCAGCTTGATCTCACCTCCCACATGGCCTCTATGACTCTACAAAAACAAAGTGTCATGCCTATACCACAGGAAGTAGTACAGATGATCTGCAAGTATCTGGATCGCCCAGACCTAAAGAATGGCCGCCTCACCAGCAAGCAACTCATTGATGCTGCCGAAATGGCGCTTTTTCGTTATATATACCTCAGAAGGAACATGGATAGTTTCTGCGGGCTTCGCATGCTTGTTTCTGCCCCTCATCTCGCCAGACTCGTCAAAGGTATCGTCTACAGTAGTCGGATGCTCCAGGACAGTTGTTCCGTGAAATGTATTTCGGCCAAGGCTTCTCCTCCCCAATCCCCCAAGAGGTTTCAGTACTGAGTAAGGCTTGCTTAATGGTAGATCTGTATCTTTACTACTGGAACTGGTGTGGAGAAGTTCATAGCCAGTGGCTCATGCGAAGATTCGATATTGAAGGAAAAGATCTGGAGGACGCCTTTAGCAAGCTGCCTAAACTTGAGGAAATCTGCTTTGGTGCTTGTGAACGCTATCTGAACGGCCCTAAACCAACAACTGAACACCGTAGGCCCCTTGGAAGAAATATGTAGGTCGAACCTAATAACATTAGGGGCATTCAGTACCACGTAGAACAGTTCACGGCTATGATGACTGCCGCTACGAAAACCAACAAAAGCCTCAAGGTAATCAAAGCATTTGGCCTGCCAATAGAGGCTTTCGAGCAAGACCTTGAGGTCTCGGCCATGATGAATGAACGCATGAGACACTGTAAACGCTTCAAAGTGACTGCCCACCAACGGCAGAGAAGAAAGAACAGCGAACTTCAAATAGGTACGATGTTGCGCCACGCACCACATCTACGGACAATCGAAATTGCGTTTCCCAAGGCTTCTCTCCAACCTCTAGAAACGGTTGCCGACCTTTCTCGACTTTCTGTTCAACAGTCCCGTTGGCCAAATCTTGAACGCCTTCAGCTGCAGTGGTTTTCAACCTCTGACATGCACTTGAGAGGGTTTCTAACAGCTCACGCCACCCCATTGACGTCGCTGGCCCTTTCCCATATAAACCTGAGACCACATGTGTCAAATGGAAAAATCCATGACAGCTTTTGGGTGGGATTCATTCTGTGCCTCCGGGAGTCTCTGAATCTTCACGAAATGCATTTCCTAAATTCTCTCACCAACGAAGGAAATGAGAACTGGAATATCGTTGAGCCTACCTTGGCGGCCTGGGCTGATACACCCAAGGTGAGAGAGGATCTGTCGTTCAAGCAGCGTGTAGAGAGGTATGTGATAGATGGCGGCGAGTTTCTGCTACCTTTACCCATCGAAACCAACGACAAGTCTCGTTGGGAAAATGTGCTACGAGACTTTCGACCTAAACTCGATCGGACTTGGCAGTACCACGAAGACCAGATCTGCTTTTGGCCGGCCTATCATCGTCGGCGCAATCAGCAAGGCTAAGTTGCAGAACAAGAACTAGCAGATACGAACTTGCTGCTTAGCATTTAGGTTGAGAGTACTCATTACTCATGGTCGAACTCAATCCTCCATTACACCCAAAATAAAGTATCTTATCGAGCCCATACCGTCAGCGAGGCTCTCGACTACATTCAGCGACAAATACAGAGGACCAAAATTGACCACTACCCACTGGTCTCGTCCGTTGCTCCATTCGCCATTCTCAGATCTCATAGGGGCCCAAATTTATGTACGACTTCTATAATCGGCATTATCTAAGACATCTTTGCTGGGTGTTATCAGTCCGAGGGCCATAGAACGAGGGGTACATGGTCGAATGTGATGTATGTTACTACAACGATTTGATGGGGGTTGTTGTAATAGGCAAAGCTCTCGAGCTTACGCTTTTAGCTTTAATATCAAGTAGTACTTTAATCACTTTCTATCTTTAGAAAATCCATAACCGTCGTCCTTCTCTAGTCAAGCACCTACGCTTTACAATTGTAATCATATATAAAATAATAACAAAACAAAGTAGATAAAGAGAAAGAGGAGAGAGTATAGCATATATGAAGATACGAATAAAGTAGATAAAGGAATATCTAAAAGAGAAGAAAGGGGAGCTAGATTATAGTTAGATATTCAATTGCGTTATTCTAAAGGATAAAAAGGAAGACAGCCTAAGAGTAACGTAAGCAAGAAGTCAGAGGAAAGACAGAAGGTCGAGAGGAGCAGAGAGATTTACCACAGAGCACGATATAGATAGATAGAAAAATGAAGGGAAAGCGAAGGGAAAATAATCGGGTAACAATATCAACATTCACTATGCTTCCTCCCCCCTGTTATATTCCACCCTTCCTGACTCTCCCACCCCCACCCGTTCCCTACCTATACATCAAAGCCTTCCGCCCCAGCAACCACAACCGCACAACCTCTCCCTCTCTTCCCTCTCCTCAGTCGCGATCTAAATCCCAATCTTACCACATTATTCTTTGGCAAAAACCCGTCTATCTATCTATCTGTCTATCTACTCTAGCAAAGCAAGTAAAGCAAAGCAACCAAGCAACCAAGCAAGTTAGCACGGTAGTAATCAAGCAACCAAGCAAGCTAGTTCAGACTCAGCTCTACTTTCGCCGATTCTGGTGCCCTTGCAGGGAGTACGTGAGTGGGTGAGCTTCCTCCTTTTGTTTGATTGTCTGTTATTTTGTTATACCAGGCAGAGTAAAATGTGTAAGTGAGTAAGTAAGTAAGTGAGTAAGTAAGGAAGGGACGAAGGGAGGAAGGGCGGAAGGGAGGAAGTAAGTAAGTAGAAAAAGAAGGAAGGGAGGTAAGGAAAGGAAAGGATCGATATCTGTGCTGTCGAAGGGAAGGTTTTCTCGTATTCTAAGATGTTGTAATGGTGGATAGTGTGAGGGGACGGGGTGGGATGCAGGTGAATATTATGGTGAAGGTGATGGTGATGGTATGAAGTGGGTCGTGATGGTGTGGTATGGTATGTGTGATATGGAAAGGGTATGATGGAAAGGAAACTCAAGAGGTTGCATTGAACCATACGCTATATGACGTTTTATCTGGTAGATCCGGCGGTGAGGGTAATAACGGATGTATTCGCACAGCGTGCTTGGAAGGATGGGCTTTCGTTAACAAGACACGATACGGAAGCCATTTCTAGGAAGCCAGCATATCCAGTGTAACCATCACCATGCGCTATCTGCAGCATATCTTTGACATGACTCTGGTACATCACCACTAACTTGGCGTGCAAACGTGATCTCCTATGGCAGTATAATCTCGTAGGTGGATTTCACTTCTGTGTGTATATATATGAAAAGGAAAATGCACCATCTTAGCTAGAAAAGACACTAAAACCTCGAAGCTCAAAATTGCCCGTTGATGCCTCCTACAACGGGGTTCCTTGTAGCCCAAAAGAAACATGACATGGCTGTTACCATAGTGCTGGGGTCAAAAAAACAGACGAGAATCTTCTGCTGCGTGTGACGAAAAGCGAACGCTGCTGATACAAGACGCAAATTGCATCAATCTCCCTGGTGACATGCTGATAACGATCGCCCAAGGTATGCCACCCCCCCCCCCTCCCCATGTCACCAACGGGAGAAACGAGGTCTTAGTCCGCTACTAAGACCAGCTTGAGACGTTGTGGAGCTTTTTGTGAAGCCTTCATGAAAAAGACTGGTGCCGGCTATTTGGAACACAGATTTCGTTTCGACCGTTCACGCACCCGGCCTTTTCCGCATTGCGATCCGCTGGTGGTTTTGATGGGAGTAGGTAAGACGGTTATACGTGAGGAATGTCTTGTACCCAGGGCACTGCCGCATAGCTTCCTATCGGGACGTGGCGTAGGCTGATGAACGATTCGACCACGATGTAGAGTCTTGCGAGCGCGTAGAGTGTGGCCAAGGGGGAATAGAATGCCCAAAGTAAAGGTTCACATAGGTTATCCAATGTCTCGTTATTGAAGTTGCGGACAGGGAACAGGGAGTAAGGGTCGAATCCCAGGTAGCAGAGCACTCCAAAGGGAATTGTTCCCATGATATCGAAGCATGCGATCTTCCATAGCAAATGCTCGGTCTTTGATGCGAAATGAAAGTCCCACGTGGCCAGATGGATACCTCCATATAGAAGTGGTAGGGTGACGAGTAGTAACTGAAATATTCTGTTTCTAACGACGAAAGCCAGTGTGAGGAACCACATCACCCAATCTAACCGTACTACCGGCTTCCCCGGAAAATCCGAGATATGGCCTACGAATGAATCCAAGGGCCAACTTAAATCCAAGTCATACTCCCGTATTTTGGATAATAGACTCCATAAATCATCATGTTTAGGCTGAAATTCCCGTATGTTCACTGCCGGGTGTTGTCGTTCCCAATTCTTGAGCCATTCGGAAGCTTTATTCCACCTCAAGACATCTTTTGCAGATAGATAAGTAATGCTATCTGGAACTTTCCAACGAAATTGCGCTGGCCCAATTCCGCAATCTAGCGCTTGACCGGGGACTAGCGCACATACTTGGCCTTTTAATGTATCGAATGGTCTGATGGCCTGGCTCTGTGGCGATTCGCTCATGACTTTGATTTTGACTTCATCATTTCCGCCTTCAGTACCAGGGACCCGACCCTCGGTTGATGCACTGATCGATCGAGAGTGCTTGAGCCTCTCTATCCCATAATATTTTATAAGATGGGCTTCACGGGTTAGGTCCCCCCGAAATGACGTCATCGTCATTATAGCTAAGATATCCAAATGCTTAGAAGTATCTTGAATCGTCGGCTCGGAGATATCCTGGGGTTTCTTTGCCAAAATCATAAGCTGATTCAGTAGTTCTAGGGTATCCCGAGACTTACCTCCCACCACAAGGCATACATCATTAGAGCACAGACCACGTGGACCATAGTGTGTACCTCGATCAGAACCAAAGGGTATCTAGCTGCGGCCCTCGCCACGCATTGAATAAGGAACCATATCACTTGCATACACACTAAGCCTTTTCCAAGTAGATTTGCTTTGCTTCTATCTGATATTGTTTCGGGAGAAATGTCGAAGAAGACGCCTTCACGGGCAAATTGAAGAATGGCACCAGGAGTAAGTACGATTAGGTCATTTACATCATCTTTAATTTTGGCAACATCAGAGGTAGCGATGCCGCCCATGATTGCGAAGAAGCCGTAATTCAATGAAAATCTCTTAGGCCGCTCGACGACCTCCGAATATTAGTATCAATCATCAAACTTTCGGCACCAATTACTCACCACCCCCTTCTCCACGTCGTGATCACTAGGACTCTCCTGTCTGCCATTGCTTCTTTTGCTCTTCACGGAAAGCTGATCCTGGGAAAGTTGTGGGGAGTTTTGATGCCCCTCATCAGGGCATGAATCAGGAGGCGTGACAATGTCTTGCTTAGTCAGCTCGGGCTGCAATAGAGAGGGGTCTTGCGGTGGCAGAGGAGATATCTCTTCCTGTGCTTGACCGTGTTGAACAGTTGGTGCTAGGTGTCCCTGCTTGGCACCTTCAGACTGATCCTCGCCGCGTGAGGCTGCAGTCTCTGGCAATGGTCGAGTTGATGCCTTGCGCTTCGTGTGTTCGCCTGCCAACTTGTTGAGTTCTTTTACCAGCTTGCGAGCCTCCAGTAACTGGGTAAGAGCACAGTATAAGACGATCTCAGGAGCGAAAAGAGCCAAAGCAACCCATTTCGATTTCCGCCAAAAGAATTGCCGTTTCCTTTCATGCGTTGGTGGAATATTCAGGTGTATCGCAGTGTAGACGCATGCTGTAAGCGTGAGAAGACAGCTCCAGAGGATATCCGACGTGCCTCTTATTCCGGAGCTGGATACCCATGGAGGCGAAATCTGTGTCTGCAGAATTGTTCGGTTGCCGGCTGCTGCGGAGAGGAGAGGTTCGATCGGGGCTATCGGTTTCGTCTGAGCAGTGCAACTTAGAGCAAGGATATGGTAAGAGATATATATAAATAGGATCATTATGAATGTCTTTACAAGAACAAGAAAAAATGGCTTGTACAATAGGTCTCCAAACCAAAGGCACAAACCGGTGGAAAAAAGGTTTGCGACGAAGAGGGATTATTCTTTTTAAGTCTGCCCCGGAGGGACGAGGCTGCAAGTACAGCCACAGCCACAGTGCATTATTTATGAATAGATTGCCCACTCAGAGGTGCAGGTCGATGCCGAGCGCTTAAGCAGTCATGCTCGCATTTGCTTATCGATGCCACCATTGGCCGGAGCTAAGCAGCCCCAGATACGTGGTCATGTTAGGAGTCTTCGCTTTCTCTGATTTTGCAACCACTGAGCAGCACGAAGGAAACTGGAGGCTGCTGAATGCCCCGTTCCTGTTCCAGCCTAAAGTCCTCGCCAGAGCAGACCCTAGACACCTTTGGAGATTACTTAATCAGTACTACGTTGGCGGTCTACGATAACATAGCAGGGATAGCTCGAGAGCAACCAGTATCATAGTCTGATGCTATAGAAGGAACACTTTATAAGAAGTTGCGAAATTTGTTGCTCAAGTCTAAGTTCAGGCGCCACCCGAAGCCAACCTTCCAAGGGCCGCTTCCCGGGACCACCCTAGAAATATTTTATGCGACGAACCCAATTCAAAACGTAATTGATCCAACAATCGATACGGGATACTACTGTTTTAGGTGAAACCAGAGTCCCTCTTACAGCGTTTTTACGAATCAAGTTCATATAGGCGATGCTCAGATGTACGAAAAGGTTGCGAAGCTTTGGGCAGGGGATTTTGGAGGCTGACATTGCTGGTGAGAATCCCCGGGAAACGCAATCTTTGTTTTCCACACCGCTTAGTGAAGATTAAAAAAGAAAAGTAACAAGAGGTGTAATACGATTTTCAGAGCTTCAAGAACTATCAAATTCTATCTCGTATGAATAAAAATGAATAATAGTCGAAAGTATGCAATTCTGGTGGTCAGCCCTAACCCTAACTCTTTTATGATCGGACTTATCGGACATTGCATATCCCAGGCAAATATTGCACCTGCATATCCCAGGGAACACGTATACAGCACTATCCTAGTGGCCTTGTTCTCAAATCGCTGACATCTTTTCCACCTCTCAAGAAGACCGCACCACCAGTCACGAGTTGTTCTGCTGCGCTTTGGAACCGAAGGCGGAAACGATGAGATGCCCCAGGGACAGCACTGCCGGGCAGACGATGGCTCTATAGAAACCCGGTGAATCATGATAGGGTCCTGGGGAGAAGCATGGATGGGAAAGACCAAGCTTGGAGCCATACAAATCGTACGGTCTCGAGTCAGGCGTGTGAATGGAAGGGTCCCGCATTATGTGCTGCAAGGAGCGAGTTTCGAACGACTTGTCGAACCTCAAGACATAGAGTCTCTAGATACTGTGGTCTTCACGCAGCAGGCTTCAACTCTCTAGCCAGATCGCGGCTGTATAAATTTACCATGTATGCCTTGTGCGTGCGTGCTCCGAGCTATGCATTGACAGGATTGTAGCAGCTAATCGTGTGGTGCGTCCGAGTATCATCAGACCTTGCAACGGGCGCTCGAACACGTTCTGACGGTGACTCACTTTGCGCCCGTCATACTTGTAACTTCCGGCCCCTTGTTGATGTGCATAAGAGTGGACCGGTCCTTTCGAGGCCCCGCGAAATCTTTAGATGGTATGCCGCCTGTGTTACTCCCTTCTTGCGCGTAGGCCAAGACGCTGGATTGAAGAGGTTATCTGGCCGCCCATTTCGCCATCTTCATCCGATTGGATTGCGATTACGGCAACTAGAATTTCAAAATCCGACCGTCTCAACACTCAGCTTACAAAGCCAGCTTTGATACATTTCGGTCGGACGGGACTAGGGACAATAACACTTTATTATAACATAACCCAGCACTTTCCCATTTGCAGACAATCTTTAACGACACTTCAAGCGACATGGCACCATAAGTAGGACGCTTTATATATCCTAGTAAAAATCCACCATCGGTTTCTAATGCACCGCAACGATGAATACCATCCCACGCATTCCAATTAAGTACATGAGGTGCAGCGGACCCATTTCTCCACAAGACAACAGCAGCCGCCACATGCCTCAGACAAGCGAATCTACATTCGAAGACCCATCCAACTTGGTCAAGACTATTTTTAGTACACTAAATAATGACAGGTCACCATCACTCCCCTTGCTCAAGCTTCCACTGGAGCTCCGCGAGGATGTCTACCGGCACGTTTTATCCCAAGACAAGCAGCCCCTTCACCTGACGACAGGATCAGAACTTGATGACCAACCCGAGAACACCTTCACTGCAATCTTAGCAACAAATCACCAAGTGTATTTCGAAGCTCGTCCCTTTCTCCTCTCTAGCAATGCATTCCTGACCCGCGGCACAGTCGATGACCACAAATGGCTAAAGGGTCTTGGTCCTGAAGGCCGGCAGCAGCTCCGCAAGGCCACATTCGTGGGCTGCTCGCAATCAGATCTGTTGAGGAATTACAGCTGTATCAACATACTCTCTGTATGTCCGAAGCTATCCTTGACGATCAAAATCCATTGCCGCCAGTCAGTCGACCTAGACCAAATAGGCGCCTTCAAACACCTCCACGGGTTCTACCGTGTCACTGGAGAGAATGACCGTCATGGTTTCTAAGGTTGTCTACGTATTGGCGGTCTAGCTGGTGGGGCGTATTATGTGGACATGCTGTTGGGCCAGCTCAACTTTCCCCATGTCCGAAAAACTGCAGGATGCATAAGGCGCGGAACACGGCATGCTACAAAGTCACTGCGCGTATTGTGCTTGACTACAGCTGCCCGAAATGCTATCCTATCTGGTCTCCCATCTGGTAGCGAGTAGTGTTACTAGAGTTCTAGAGTTCGGTCGGAAAAGAAGGGCTGTCTATTTGTGACGAGATATGTCATCAATGTCTATTCTAATAAGAATAGGATCTAGAAATTAAAATTCAATGCTAGAAACTTATCGTGCTAAGTCTTTGAATGGTGATTTAAAACTACCTGTGAGGAAGCACCAGTGCAAGTCTCAACGTACCATGGGTGACCGGCCAACATCAGTAGCAACTTGGGACTAGACTCTTATGTGGGAGATCGAAGAAAATATAATCAACAATAAAACATGTAGGGAGTTAGGACCTATCGTACGCCTCGCAACTTCTTAGACTTTTCAGAACCCCTATCAGCCGGTCTCTGCACTCTGAATCCCTCAGCTGATGGACATGTCGAGCTTGAAAGACCAACTATGAAGAAATCGCTGGAAAATTGTGTTCTTTAAGACGGTTCTCACCGAAGTTACATGCTTAAGTTTCTTGACTGTGGATAGGTCTCTGAACAATATATGGATCTGCCCAGACACAATCATGTCCAAGTTACATAATACTCTTCGGTTGTACCACCGTTACCGGCTTCTATATTGAGTTATACATGTTTAACAATTGTCAGGGAGCGGAAGGCTACCATAGAAAAGTGTACAAGAGAAGAGTAGGTAATTCAAAGGCTAATTCAGAAACCTTAGTCGACTGAGCAAAACCTCTTTTCCCTATCCCATCGGCTGGCGCCTGGGGTGCAATAAGTCTTGGCATCCCCCACCAAAATTCTACATACTTGGAATTGCAGCTATGTGATCATTCCAGCACCCCATATGATTGCATATATGAATCCCACATAGCTTACAGCCATATAGGACCCTTGGAACTCGCTCTCGCCTTTTCCTTTTATTCATATCGTGAGATTTAATCAAATTATTCGACAACTTCGTTAATATCTTTCTAGGCCGTATCGAAGGAATAGTTCTTTTAGCATATAAGCAAGGAACGTATATCTTATTCTTATCCCTTATACGAATAAGCCTATTATGATCTATAGTAGCTGCTGAATGGACTTATGCAGATAAAGAGATCTTAATAAAATAGGGTCTTTTCGAGAGTCGCTTCGAGTGCTCGAATAATTAACTAATAAGTTTAGCACGAAATTCTCGCTAACTGTAGTGAGTCCTAGGCTAATATTTTGACTATTTAGACACACAATAATGGAGAAGATAGCTGTTTACGATAGTGCTATTCAATAAGAAATATTATAGTGATTTCCAACTCTTAACGTGTACCCGTTATGTATTATAGTAACATCGCAATTAATTAGTATAATCCATCTCGTTTATAAAATAATTGTATATATCAATAAACTCGGGGATATTTAGCTCTTTTGTAGTTATTTCTTTAAAGATAGCACAAGAAGTACGTGCATTTATAACTGTTTTTGCTGGTCTGCGACGAAGACGTTTTACTATTTTTCGATTATTCGATATAGTGCTTATAAAAAGAATCATATTCTAATCTTTTTAGGCGAATTTTATCACTCTCTTATCACTTAATAGTCTCTCGTAGAGCTTATCTTACTCTAGAACGAAGTTTTACTTAATTCTAAGGTCTGCAAGTCTCTAATTAAGACCTCGATTAGGCTCTTAATGCTTCTATTAAGCCTTAATATTCTCTTTAATCTTTAGTTCTTCACGACTTGTTTTCGTGATACGTATAGTCCTAATAGCCTTAAATTCTTTATTATCTAATTATACTAGCAATCGAGCTAACGTGAATAAGTTATCTAGCTATACGATATAAGAATAATCCTTAGCAATATCTTATTAAGATAGCAAGTCGAGAACCACGGTCTAAGTTTGATTAAATCTTAGCCACTTGATTCAATAATCGCAAATATTCTAAGGTCTCTCGCTCTTATTTTAACCCTTAGCATAATATACTTAATCGAGAACGTAGCCCTAATTTACTAGCACTCAAATCTTAAAGCCCTCTAATATAGATTTGCTAGAAATATTAACAATTTCTTTAACCCGGCCCATAAATCTCTGGATTATCTTATCTATAGTTAAGTAAGTACTCGTCTTTCAGTGCTTCTTGAAAGCCTATCTTAGAATATCACTTAGTGATTCTAGCTTCTCGAACGGAGTCTCTTATTAATCTAGTTGCTAGCCTAGATAAGACTTAGAAATATAAAAGAATCTATTAATTTGTTATTATCTTTTAACGCTAATATACTTCAGAACTTACTTATAAATAGGCCCCTTTAGGGGATCGATGTTTTAAAACTCTTCAATACTTGACTCTATGTGTAAACTTATTTAAATATTCACTCTTAAATAGACTCGAAATTCTTTAATTGTAATTAGAAATTAGATATGTGAATCCGGAGTTTTAGGCCCAGGATTTAGAAAAGCGTACTTATTTGTATGGCGCACGAGTGTTTCAATGGCCTAATTAATGAAGAACAAATTAAATATCGTATAGAGATTATCTAAAGCAATGATATTAAATAGTTAATTATAATCATTAATTCATGATTGCTTGATCTTCACTGATATGTACTTGAGTAACGACTAGGGCTTTGAGGGACGTTCTTTTGGGATCTCAGAAGGCTTAGGATCCTTTCTTACGTGATCTAGATCATTTGACGTCTTATTACGAGGCATAGTGTTGGTTTATGTGACTGTTATTTGATGTGGACGCGTTGTTTTTTTTTTGATGGTTGCGGGACGGAGAGTAGGGCTGAACCCCTATTTATTGCACCCTGCCAGCCGATGGGATAAACACTCTAGGTCTTGCAGATTCTAATTCCTTCCAATTGTTACGCCGAACACATAGAAGCCGACACAGCGTCATGACAAAACAACACGCGAGATGTCTCCGAGGCCCGACGCAGAGGAAGACAGAAGGGTAGGTGCGCATTCAGATACCATGTGCAAACAGCCGCTAAAAGCGATAGTACTCAGCCCCCAACAAACGTTACACATCACTTTGTGTCTGTCAAAAACCACTCAGCTGGATCCTCATAGTCATTGACACTGATGGCATTCCATCTATCGCTGTCTTGGACAAACCTAGCCTACACGACATTCGGCAGAGGAGCGCAACAGCACCATTACAGCGATCATGAGGCGCCTTTTCTTATACTCCATAATAAGTGCATCCTTCAATACCGCCAGCGCACCCCTCCAGCTAAAGCAAAGTACGTCTCAAACCCCGCCCTACCCCCTTCTTCTCTCCCTCAATTGTATCTAACCTCACCCAGCCGCCACGGACGTTATAACAAGCGGCCTCTACTCAGTCCATGGCTGCGGCACCAACGCCTCCCAAATACTCTCCATCATCTCACCAATACGCACATACCTCCAACCCGCCATAACCGACACCACCCACACCCCCACCAGCCCCGCCTACAACGCCTTCTTCAAAAACATCAACCACGCTTCCTTCGTCCGCAAAATCTTCCAAAACATCGCCTCCGGCACGCCCGTCCTCCCCAGCCTCCCGCAGCCCGGATCCAGCCGCGTCTCCAGCCCAGTCATAGCATGCATGCCCGACCCCCCACTCACGAACCCCCCTTCCGACCTCGTAGGCCTAAGACTCTGGGTGCAAGCGTTCGCGCGTTGAGACTGTGCCACTAAGCGCGGCGGCGACAATAACATCATCAACAACAACAACAACAACAACAAAACATTCGGCCTCTTCGACGGCGGCACAAACGTCATAGTACTCTGCCCGGCATGGTTCACATACGCGCTCAGCATACCGCCGGAGCCAAAATCGCCGAAACCGTGCATAAGCGTTGACAAGACGAGAAATGAGTTTCGAGGGAGGGGTGGGGTATGCGCTAGCGCAGAATCTGCGGTCGTGGCTGATACATGGGTTGGTGCGTTGTATGTTGTTGCGGCGACGGATCGGAAGCGGAAGGGGAAGCTGGGGGTGGATGATGTTTATGACGTTGATGATTGTTTTTGCGTTGAGGTCGGGGGACCAGAGGTATATGGCTCGTAGTTAATTAGGTTTATTATGCTGGTAGTATGTGCGCCTGTTCCTTCTTTCTTTCTTATTTTTCCCCCGCATATCTTGCGCGAGTATGTCCGCTGCTTTGGATATTGCAAAGAAAGAAAACGCAATTGGTTCCTCTGGATTTGCTTGGCTAATTTGTCTACCTGAAGGCGTCTATTATAAATGCACCAACTTCCCCACCGTGTCGGTTCGCGACCGTGAGGGTTTAACCTCCTCCTTATCATCATCATCATCAAATACGACGGACGACACGGTCTGGGTTGCTAACACTGTAAGCGCACTGGCTCTTCATTAATTGGGTATGAAGGACGAGCCGTGTGATTTTACGGATGCGGATGCGATGGAGAACGAGGAGAACGAGGAATACGAGGAGAAAGAAGAGGATGAGGAGAAAGAAGGAGAAGGAGCAGAAGAAGAAGGAGAAGGAGGAGCGTCGTGTTCAATACTTAATACGGCGAAGCCGACGATAATAACGAAGTAGGCGAGGGTTTTCTGGGGAGTGTGCTGATAGCAAGATAGTATTTACCAAGCTAGCATTTAGCTGAGACCACCACGGGTACGAGCGAAGACGAGGTGTATATCAGTCACACCGCAATTAAATACCTGCGTAGAGCCTAATAAGCGAATACTATAGCAACCAAATTTCCATATTTGAAGTACTCCTTCTACAGCCTCGCCAACAAAACCCAACACCCTTTCCATTCCAAAGCTTACCCCCCCCTTCCCATTCCCATCTCCAACCCTCCATCCACTACATCACCAGCAGATACCTATATCTCCCTCTTTACACCATACCATACTTCTTAACTACTCAATCCCGCGAACAATATCTACTCCACCAACTACCGATTTACACACATAAAATCTCGCTAATTTCATAAATTTTCTTAATTGGAAAGCTTGCTTTCTTACTGTTGGAAAAGTATTTTGTGCAGGGATTACGAAAAGTGAGGATTTAACCTTATTTTTTCTAGATCAATCAGATTATCGGATTCCAGAAATTTGACGCTAAAACACTGCTTAATTCTTCAAATTTGCGCTAAAGCACTACTTATAGTGTTTAAGAGACGAAACGTTTCAAATAGAAAGCATTATAAGGCTGAGGTCTAAACCTCAAAAGTTCTATAACACTACACTTTCGTTCCTCCAACATTATAAATCATATAATAATAAAGTAGATTAATAGAAGTTTAGAGCTATTAATGCGCTTTCAAATAATGCTACAAACGCGTTATTTGACTCGATAGTTCTTAATAAATATCGAAAATAAGCATATTGGCTGCTCTTTAATCTTTCGGTTAATCTTCGACTTTTAGCGATTAAGACTATATAGATATATTTGATTCTTCTAGATTTAATTAAATTACTACTATAGTCTCTCCCTATTAATCGATCTTTGCTATCTCTAACTTCAATATAAATAATCAAATTAGGTCCCGTCTATTCAATACACTGCAGCAGATATTCTCTCAGAGCACTCCTACGTCCACGTCCGCTACCCTATATCCGCCTTCAAATCGCCCTTAAAAGCGAAAGACGCTCGCTGAAATAGACCCTAATATCGCTACTTCAACGCGTTCTAATTCTTCTCTCGAACCTACGTATTATAAGTCTAAGTAGAAGAAGATTAAGAACTCTAGGTCGATCAAAAAGTCGTTTAGGAAGTTAGTAAAATAGATAAAAAATATACAATATCTCAGAGAGAAAGAGATCTCTAAATAGCGTTAATTACGCGTACGCAGAGATCTAAAGAACCGTTATAACCGCAAAGTAGTATAGGCTAAGCGTCTTAAAGCGACTCCTTCTACTCCTCTGACGCCCACATTAAATTCTAAGCAAACTCAGTTCGTCTATAAAGAGTGCGATGCTTTCGAGTCACTAAATAACGTAATGCTATACCCGAGCCCTATATACACTATATATCTACACGAGGCGCGGTGATGTGATGGCGGATAGCATAGAATTATACGTTATAATCACGTTCGCAATAAGAGGAAATAATCGCAGTGTAATCGCTACTACGATCTTAATCAAATTAGAAAGCGTCGTACTCGACGATCACCTACTTTAGTTATCCTAGATAATTCAGTCATTTCATCTACTTCCGCTATTTCATCTACTTCATCTACTTTATCTACTTCGCTATTATTAATTAAGAACGAGATCTCGTTAGATATATTATGGTCTCGCGTTCGAAATTACGAGTTAACGTAATCTACTTACTCCGCGAAGAACTGAGATCTTATCGCCGATTTTCACACTAAGTTAATTAAGTTGCGAAGGAAGATATATAACACTTGTAACGAGATCGGCTTTAATATGAAGCTGCAACACGTTGATTTTAAGAATATTTGCGTTAGTTATCGAAATAATGAATCTCAAAGACCTCTTATCTACTCCGTCACAAATAAGATAAATCCTAAGCCTATTTTATCTAATCTATTAGATCTAACCATGGCGAAAGAAATACTAATCGCTAGGGCTCATGTGCAGATAAAAATATTACGAGTTAAGGGCTATCAATTCAAATATAAAGACCACGTAATCAGCTAGATGCAGAACGTTTTAAAGCTCGCCCATAGACTTCCCTCTCTCTCCCAGAAACTATAGATATTGATTATTAAGCCCACCTCGTCAAATCGACTTAATAGTGAACCTAGCCGTGAAATTCAGCGAAGATTTCGTGTGCGTCGCCGTTATATAGAGACCTGGCTAGTCTACTTGATTAGATATTATCTCGACTATTAATCAATTCAAATTAATCAAGAACGGCTAGCCCTACTACCGAATAATAGCTTTATTATTAATAATATATCTATTATATTAGATAATAAGAAGAAGAATAAGAATAAGGGTGTGAAGAATCAAGAAGATCTAGCCTCTAAAAACGAACATTCAAATATAGATATATGCATAAAACGGTCTCCGCTTTTCTCCCTTTCTCTCTATCTTATCAATTAATCGTGCCTACAAGAATTATCCCTTCGATAGAAGCTCTCGGAGAGTCCTCGGAGAGCCCTCGAAGGGTCTTCGTTTAATATCAAAATAGCTCATTTTCTCACTCCTTTCTAGATCATATCGATAACCCGACTACCTATCTTAAAGAATCATGCGTACCAGATCAGATATTAGACGCTTTTAAGCTTCAAATACTTTAGAATCAGCTTAATCCAGTGACCCATTTATTATCGCCATCGTCACGTGAAGTGACCTTCACTTCGACCTCTTTAAATCGTGAATTAATCAGCGAATTTGATTAGTTCTTGAATATCGCTTATATGACTTTTTCTACGCTCTTTCTTAGCGACTTAACCTCTTTTCGTATCCCTCGCCTTAGATAAATCAAATTTTGCGACTATATTTAATATTTGATAAAATATCGTAATGAGAGATTCGTATAGTATTCTCGCTTTCGTTGGTGGGCCTTTAATATAATAATAAGGTTATAGTCGAGGGAGTCTAGTAAGTGGGCCTGAAAACGTCTGAACTATCGTTATGTGAATATTGATAAGCTGCGTGACCTCGTTGCTAATAATAATTACAAGATCTCGAATATCGTGATACGGAAGACCAATACTCTACGAGGCACACGTCTCTATTGGTGACGAGCACGCACTAAATTCGAGTTATTTGTGTATAATTAAGAGACCCCCAGCGTCTTTTTCACTGTAAGCGCTGCTGATTTTTAATAGCATAACCTCTATTAGTATATACTTAACAAAGACGAGTATTTCAACGCAACCGAGACCGAGCGTCACAATATTGCTTTTCGTCTTATTCAGCAAAATTCTTATATTGTTATTAAATATCTGGATCTGCGGTTCCGTCTTCTATTCAAACGCGTTCTAGGTAAGAAGTTCGACGTCTCGAATTATTGATATCGATTTGAGTGATAGACACGGGGAAGCGATTATATTTATAACTTCTTATAAATTAGAGACGCCCCAGAAGTCGAATAGATTATCGAGTATCTTCACTACTAAGGGGCTAGAGTTACTGCTATCAATCTCGATAATAATTTACCTTCTACAGCTATTCATCCGTGCAGTCGTTCTTTTATCACTCGTTAGAATACTCTTTATAAGTTAGCCGAGCTCCTTAATCGAGTTTAGTATCATAAATATATAACTTAATACTATTATCGGCGAAATAAGATTACTAAGAAGATTAGATATCGATTTACGTTCCCATAACCTAAACGAGACACCCCTACTATCGGAAATCACAGTAATCCCGTCTTCCAGACCTTTAAATCGGCTCGTAATAACCCACTAATTAACAAATATAACTCCACTGTGATTCTCGCATAGCTATCGAATATCGACTTCGCCCCCTATACTAATAAGAAGAGCGTGATTTATTATCTAGTTAAATATACGTTTAAGGAGAAGAGAAAGTCCGAGAAATTAGTCGATATGAGAAAGAATATTTTACATAACCTTTCAAATAACGATCTTATGCTCGCCTAAATCACGAAGCTATATAATAGAATAATCTCAGAACGTGATTGATTAGCTCAGAAGATATGTTATCTACTATTAGACCTCGACTTATATAGAGAATCTCATGCGGTGACTAATCTCGATATCCGACCTAATCACGTTCAGCGCAGAAGGCTGCATTTAGATAATTTAGTAGCTATTCTACACCAAACCTGAATTAAACGATACTGCGCCCGGGCCGATTCTCTTTCGTCTGAAAGCCTATTATAAATAATACGAGTCTATAAGTAATATAGCGGGGTCTTCCGGCTCACTCGAAATTCGAAGATTCTTAATCTATATTCTCGCCCGAATTAGTAGACGAACTACTTAGGATGATGTCGAGCGAAGATTATACTTTATTATTTCTTTCGAAAGACTAATGAATCTAATCTAATAATCGATAATAATAGAGTCTTTTATGACTGGGAGAAAGTCTATCATTACTATCGCCAGTATCACACTTATTCTTCGAACCCTTTAGGCGATTTACTAATTACTAATCTACTCTCTTCGGACGAGACTCTATCTAATATCGAGAATATTAATTATAATTATTAGGATAAGAAACTACTAGCCCTTCGTAACTTATATCACGATAATAATATCGCCTTAATCGAGACTAACCTAAGACGTCGACCTAAGAATTTAGATCACGACTAATTGCAGAGAAGTTTCAGCATTAATGTTAACGAGACGATTTAGTATATCGTGACGATATACGACATTCATAATAATGACCCGACACCTTCTTCTAGTCTCGATAAGATCGGCGATCTCAATAGTCTCAACGCTCAGCAGAGGGACGTCTTCGATCGAGTGCTCGATTATTTTCTGCGAGGCCGCGAGAAGTAGCTTCTTCTATAGGTTAATGATATGGCTAATATTAAAAAGTCGAGGGTCATTAATATGATTTTTAATTATTTGACTTATCACGCCGCTCAGCGAGAAAAACGTAATTTAGTTATAAGAGGTACTCTCACCGGGGTCGCTATATATATTATTTATGAATCTATTCTTTATCGACTCCTCTCGCTATCGATAAAGAAGAAATTTTAGAAGTTGAATGTGAAGCGTGTATTACGGCTATAAGACTATTTTCGAGATTGTTGACTGTTGATTATTAACGAGAAGTTAATAATAGGTACTCAGATCCTTTATTAGATAGATCGTCGATTACGTTAGATTAGGTGCAATTACGATAACTTCTTTGAAGAATTAAATATTCTCTTTTGCGGTAACTTTGAATAGCTTCCTCCTATTATAATGTATATTTTATATAATATTCTATCGATCGAGAGAGAGGATATTAAGGCCGGCCTTAGAATATATGCAGTTATCGATTAGATTATCGTTCTTTTACAAGTTATACGTCAGCAAGAAACCTCGCCTAAGACTATTTAATTTCGTGATATTCTTGATAAACTGCGTAAGGGATCTATCTCACTGTCGAGCTGGCTATCGCTTATTCGTCGAACGAAAGATAGTCTTAATACTGCGGAGTAGAAGTCGTTCGACGACGTCCTCTGTCTATATACTACGAATCGTAAGGTCGATAGCTATAATCTTCTATATCTGAAGTCCCTTCAACGTTCGATTATAAACGTTAAGGTTATTAATACTAAAAAAGATATTAAATAGACGACCTCGAACGAATATAATAATCTCGATAACGAATTACTGCTATCCGAGAGAGCTAAGGTTATACTTTAGTGAAACCTATGCGTTAACGAAGAACTAGTCAACGAAACGATGGCTACGATATATACAATTATCTGGGGGGACGGCGTTCAAGACCCATTCAGTACTATGCCCACAATGATCCTCGTTAAGGTCGATAGCTATATAGAACGGGCGACTGTTTCTATTAATGAGAGGAACGTCGTTTCTATACTCTCTAGAACGTAGTAATAAGATCGAAATAAGAGCATATACACTCGAACGCAAATTCCTTTGACTTTGATCTTTATAATCATTATTTATAAGAGCCAAGATCTCACTTTAGTCAAGATCGTAATTAATCTAGACACCAAGAGAATTAACTCTATTCTCACCTATATGACTTTATCTCGAGTACGTTATATTACGAGCCTTACTATCGAGAGCTATGTAGCCTTCGATTAATTCCCAAAGAACCTCTCTCTATTCGTCAAGCTGCGAATAAACGATACTAGCCGCCATCTAAATAAGCCTATTTCTTAATCTATAAAGAGATATACAAATATAAGATCTAGACAGAGTGCCCTCGCTGAGGAAGTAAAGAATACTATAAATCGTCTAACGACGAAGTCTTTAATCGAATAAGCTAGACGCTAGGCCTAATTAGAAATCAGCCTATAATTCTTTAGAAGGTGAATTTGACTACACCTTATCCTACATTATACTCCCCTCTCGGCCCTCCTAGACTCACTAAGTTATTACTTATCAGTCTCGCATACTAAGATCTATTAGTTAGTCGACTCTAAGCATATTTCTAACACAGTTTAGCTATTCCATTCGCTATATGCAGGGAGTATAATTATAGAGCGTGATGCTGGCGACGTGGATCTAGAAGAATACTCGGTCCTCTCGTTAAGAATTTTTTTTATTTGCTAACTAAAGACGAAGCATAGTTAAAAATCGAGTTCTATTCGTATAATGGAGAATAGCTGGAAACTCTAAATCTCAACCAACTTTTTTTTAACCTTCAGCCCCACCACCACCATTTAGACACACTCCCCAGTATACTCGGAGTTAGATATACACTCTAGCTACCGCCGAGGATCCGTAGCAGCGATGTTCAATAGATCTCGTCGTCGCTGCGTGACACTGAATTTAAGAAGATCTCCCGGGGGCCTTTTTTTTTTTTTTTTTTTTTTTTATATCCTCTTTATAAAGGGGGGTGAGTATTCAAAGAGATATTCACTCTTACATCTAAGAATCCTTTAAAGCGTTACTCGCTAACTAAAAGTCTCTATAACTACTTCTAGCCGACGAGCAACGTAAATACTTGAATCTATATTGCCCGAAAAGATCTAGATACCCGATCTTATCTTATAGATAAGATAAGACCGGATACCTACATTTGCCTCGACGTATCTAGAATCAATTATTTATACATAGCGTTGCTCGCTAACTAGAAGCACCTTCGATAGTTTCTAGCTAACGAGCAACGCCAGTACTCCTAGAATCAATTATTCCTGCGTACCTAGCGTTCTTCCTTATACTAAACACTCTCATTTAATATAAGGGAGAACCGCGTTATAACTTATTTTCTTTCACTTCTCTTTAAGGGCTCTCTCTTCTTAGAACACGCCTAGCCAAGCAAATAGTTAGATTAATAATCTTTTAGCTTTCTCAAGAGACTCAAGACAGCGTTCACTAATTCAAGTAAGATATATATTCTATTCATCAAAGAGAGTGACTAATAGTAATACTTAGGGAGGACTTTGAGTGATAGCGATCCTTATCTACACCTAATCGCGTGTCCGACCCACACGCATCAAATAAGATCTTCAAAGCATTTCGCCGCCTTTCAATCAATAAGTAACTCAAATACGCGAGTCTTTATTGCCCTAATCGAACTAATTACAGTATTCTTATTAGTATATACGAGGTAAAGAGCTACGAGTGAATAAACGAGGGAGTAAACGAGAGGAGAGAATCTTATATACGAGTTATTAGAATATCTAGTAAGTCTCTTTTATACTAAGCTATTCTACTTAATTTAATTTCTTTATAGAAGTCTACGGAGTCTTAGGATTAGAGCGCTATCTCGTTTAGTCCGCCGCCTTTAAAGAATACTATATCGATAAGCATGAGTATCTCTCTACACGATCCCGTGATCGTTTACTACTTTACTTGAAGCAATATATACATTATAACTAGCGACGTGCATGCTCAATAGCGAGGGTTAAGGTCTATTGCTATCGTCATATCTCTCTATCGATATCGAGTTTTTAATTATTCGAGTCGATGCTAAGACGCTCTTATTATTTCATCTAACTATTTATTATTCTACTCGAAGCTAGATATTTATTATAGCTAGCGATATGTATGCTCAGTAGCGAGGGTTAAAGTCTATTGTCGGCGTTACACGTCGCTATCGAGTCGAGGTTCCCCGCTAGCAAATTCCGTACGTTGCAGTGAATCACGGCTACTACGTACGATGAAGTGGTGTCTATGACGGTCCAGACCATCAAAAAAATCGATTCTTTTATATGTTCTTTGGCTATTAATATCACGTTGGCCCAGCCGGGTTCGAGTTAGAACCCTGGCGGATCAAATCAATTGTAGTAATGGCTAGGCTAATCATCAAGAATCGGGGCTATTTGTGTGGTATTTGCAGTATCTATTCCACTACACCACAGGGCCTTTGAATACTAGTCACGTTGCTATTAGATAGATAAAGAAAAATCATTCAAAATACGCCTGCAGTCGCGATATCACGTGACTCAGCAAGCTTTCCACTACTGGGTAGCCCGCGCCCCCAGCACATATTAATCAAGTCGCGTATTCAATGAATCTATTGTAGAAAGAGAGAGGGACTCGACGCATACCTAAGCACGGCCATTACTGGCATCTCTACCGCTACAAACCTTCCCCTCACCCTGCTCGCTTAAGGTTCAGCGCATAATGCAACACAGGATCCAGTTTCCATTTAGTACACTACTACACCATCCCCACCCGCGAAGATCAAGAAGAAACGAGATCGCTTGACAATTCTAAAAGCACATAACGAATAACGAATTACAAAGTGCAGTGTAGTTCATACACCAAAGTCCCCCGCGCATCGGTCTGGTCTAGCAAATCTCACCAGCAGAGTCTGAAATACCGGAGAGTAGACAGTTGGCAGGATGGGAGGGGAGGGGAAGGGAAGGGAAGGGAAGGGGGGTAGCAGAATACAAGAAACCTTATCCCTAACCCCGTCACCCGATTTACTCCATCCCTTCATCCTTTCCACTTCATCACCCGCTTCACTTTCATCATTCGCTCCGTCACAGCATCTGATCAGAAGTAAATACCATCACCCTACTCAACCCTATCACTTTACGAACTCCTGCCGTCTAAACCCCCGCCTCCTCTCTCTCTCTCTTCCTATCCCACTCTCTCTCCCCCCCCCCACCCCCAACGAACCGTAGTTGTTCACCAAAAACCCAGAGCCCAGCGAAGAGTGATTGATAAGGTCGGATTGGATTGGATTGAACTGGATTGGACAATTAGACATCGGCGTCGGGGGTGGCGGCGGTAGAAGGATGTGGGGGATTTGCGGGATTTGCGGATTGTCTATATATATCAGGTAGGTAAGGTCATTTTATTCTTGATGGGATGGGAGTAGCGGGAAGGTTTTACTGGGTTGAGAGTGCAGAGGGTAAAGAGTTGGGGGAGAGCGGTGGGGGGGAGGAGGAGGATGAAGGAAGGTGTAGTAAGGGCAGGTATACTATAGAAGGAATATTTGTGACGCTTATATTTTGCTGCATTGCTAAATTAGCAGCAAAATTAGTCAGGGGAGCGGATACGGTTTATAATGTGATGTTGAGTTGTGGCGTCTACGTCGATGATGGATTATTCATGGGTTTATGTGTCATGCTGCAATTTGTGTCGCTAAGCGGATGAGAAGGGTTATATTTCTCTGTCTGCATAAATCGGAATCGAGACAAGGAGCAGATGAGATTGTTGAGTAGGGCATAGTCTGTCACGCGGAGTTGCTTTATCATTCCCGAAGTCTCTCTCCTCCTACAAAAAATCCCATTCATTCGCCAGATGCCAAACTTCCCAGCATGGTGAGAGTCCATGTCTTGAAGACGGCTTCGTATCCTCCTAAAAAATTGCGGGTTTCTTGACCTCAAGACCCGTGTTTGTGAGCGGCGACGTCGAATAGCAAAGACAATGTGAGTAATATCGAATCTGGAAAGCTGAGATTACACTAAGCTTTGTTTCTCGCGCTGTCCTTCAACATCTCTTTCACGCCAGGATGAGTCTGTTGTCGATGCAGATGATGCGCCAGAGGATTGCTTTCTAAGATCTGATGTTTGAGCCGCGTGCATTGCGACGGGAACAGTAGCCGACGTAATATGTTTGCTCGTCTTTGTTCTATGTTCGGACATTGAACTCTTGAGTTTGAGAAGTAGTGGTTTAAGCATGGGCAAGCAGGCGCTTATGACCCCGAGGAGAGCTTCGAGAGAGGTCAAAAGCGCGACCAGACAGTACGTATCTTGCGCGTGCAAAGTTGTTGGATCGCCGATCGTGGAGGTTGCCTGGACGCGGTAAATCGTAATGGCGCAGATCCTACAGCAGAAAAGCGTGTCAACATATCGTACTTTAGATGACCAGGAGCTGGTGTTTGCGGGCGCCATACAAGGTACCAATTCCGAACATGCCGCTCAACGCCACCTTTTTACTCCTCGCCATTTGCAGTCCCCACAGTACAGGCATGGGCAGGATCACAATCACAATGTCCTGGAGACAGTTCAAGACGGCGATGTACATATCAAGCGACCTCTGATCTCCGCAAGAGCCGTCAATCATATCTGGCGCCCATCTGTACGTTATCGGCCGACAGATGAGGCAGTCCGCGATGATTGCGCTCGCCCCAAAGGCAACATTCACCGCCAGCACTCCGTAGCAAGTGACGAGGAACCAGCGAGGGGGAAAGAGATGGATGTAGAGGGAAATGATCGCTGCACGGATCGTCGTCACAGCGGTTACCCAGAGTATTGGGGACAGGAAAAGAAGCTGTTCTCTACTTGTCAGCGTGGCTCACGTCGAAACAAAGAAGCGTCACCTGAAGGCCTAATTTTTCAGGTACGGTGCCCTCCTTCCGCTGGACTATGAAACAGCAACCTAGTAATTGTCATTGAAAGTGCTCGGTCCCAGGGTATATTGCTCTGGTTGAGAAGAGTTACCGTAAACACTGACACCAGCCTCGGCGAGTGCAAAGATCTGGAAACATGGGTTATGAGTGGGTAAGGCTCAGCTCGTGAATCCTGTTTCGGGCACTCACCAGGCCCAGCACTGTCAAATAGTCATGAATCGCAAACGCTTGTTTCTGTATTTTCCGTGCCCAAAGCCTGAGTACCGCAGCGGTGGTTGCTAAGCCGGAGAAAACTACAAGGAGGATGAAGTGAAGGACAGAGTACTGCGTATGCTTGAGTACGTTGCCTGAAGTTGCGGAGCTCATTGCTCCTCGTGCTTCAATCATTGACATAAAGAACAGACGAGAGGCAAGTGAAAATTGGGGATGATGGTAGTCAAGGCTAGGATATGGTTGACTTGAGAAACTGACCCGAAAAAACAGTCAAAGCGGACAGAAGATGTGGGAAGATATAGGGGAAGTCGTCAAAGCTTGATGGGCAGAAAATGTTTTATGAAGAAAGCTGACACTAGGGGCGGCTAAAAGGCGGAAGGGTGTGGTTGCAATCCGAACTGGTGGGGTTGAAGGAGCCATGTAGGAGCGTTTGGGAAGCATGCAGGCAATTCTTTCTCCGATTGCCAAGTATCACCGTCAGAGAGAATGTGGTGGGGACGATTGATTCGCGATGGCTCCATTTTCCAGCTTACTGTGCATCTTATAAGTTCCAGCCTCGTCTTACTGCGTGCCCCGCCACGAACCGGCAGGGAGCCAGGAGCCTGGTCCACCGTGCAGGGACACGAACGTAGCATTCGACCCGTATGAGGCAGTGCAGAGTCTTCAGGCTCCTTTTGCTGCAGCATTACCATCATTGGTGAAAGAAGATGGATGGGCGAAATTACTAGTTTTATATGACGCGGGATGTATTCGAAGCTTTGGTCCAAAAAAGGCGCGTCCCGTACCCGCTGCAGTAATCTGGGAGTCGTGGCTGATCTCACTCGGCAGTCTCAGCAGAAACTTGATTCCAGTGCTAGTTCGAAAAAGATTCCCTTAATGGAATCCGAAGCAGCCCAGAGAATTCCTCAATCGATACGTCTTCTCAAAAGGATCCGTTGATGAACGCTTCCGTGATAAATAGTGTTAGGTAATGTTTTTTTATCTTAAAGCCAGGTATTGCAAAGACGACGGACACCCTCGGCTTATGTAGAGTACCAGCTCCATGGTTAGGAAACATAGTAAGTACCGGTTGGGTTGCATTGAAGAAGTTTTCTGCACTCAACGGGCGACATGCAGCACTCCCTATTGCATTACTAAGCACTAGTATACTAGCGTGATTTTTTCGATAAGGATGTTTACCGTATCATTCGCTCCACCAAAAGCCAAATCATGAATCATTAATCCCAAGTCCCAACCCTCATTGCAATTAATATCCACACATTCAATCCCATCTCATACGACTCCCAAGTACCATTCCAATAGTATGCCATCGGTCTATTCGAATAGTGGGACTATGGGTTAATGCGTCTCATGATCTGGCCGCTGTGCCAGATGGATGGGCACATGCGGGGAACACGTGTCTTTGAGTAAGAGCACTATATGTATAAGCCTCACACCATCAGTCAACTCTTCATTCGAGTTCTTCTTGTTTCAGAGCAATCCCATACTTTTGTCCCTCCCACCCACCCACGCCTGTATACATAGCTATCTGGATACCCACCTCAGGTCTATGCCGCATAGGTAGGCATGGGAACTGTTCTAGCGCTGAGGCACGTCCGGGGACCCATCTAGGCCTGCTGATGACCTAGCTGGGCCTACTGGCTGCTGACCCTAGCGTTGGGATAGGCCCAATCATCTATCTACAGTACTGCTTGGTCCCGGTGTGTATGCCTTCATGAATGAGAGCACTAAATGCACCTTTTCCTTATCCTAAAATTTTAATTATACCGCCCCCCCAGGGAAGACTTAGAGCCTCATAAACAGATAGCTTATCCCATGACTCTATAACCAGCGCTCCTTATACGATAACATCATAAGCCATCTACCCAGCCACTGTAACTTCACAATCAATCGCAAGATGCTCGGGAAGCAGCGACGGGGCCTAGAACATTGAATCTACAATAATTGAGAGTCCTACAAAGACGAGACGAGACGCCCCTACACCACCACCACAACCACCACTCCTTCACAGCTTTTCGACGAAAGAACCCGCTTGGTCTGGAATCGAAACGGCCACACAGCCACCGCAGTTTCCGGGTGAAACCAAAATATTGTCCACACGGCAGGATTTGCATTTCACTAAAAAGTTCTCCGTGCCGTCCCGCCCATCGACCGGGCCCCTTTGACTGCATGTTTCTAAAACATTTACCCGTTGTATCGTTGATCCTGCTCAGACGAATAAACGAAATGCACAGCCACAGCAACATATACCTCCGCAACAATTTCCGCATCCAGCTATCGGAGCCGTCGGCCATATCTGTCGACTTTCCAGCCCCACCACCACTTGATAGCCATTCGAGGTATTTTGCTTGGCTGGGATTAAAAAGCGCATGCAAGCCATCGCAGCTTCCGGGTGGACGGAGATATTGTCTTGTTGCTTTCGCGATATCATCAGTACATACAGCTCGAAGTAACAGCTGAATCAAACAAGGTACCTTGGTCACGTCAACAGCGACAGCCTTACCACGCTTGAATTTCTCTTGCAATGTGTGATTCGATATGTTTTCTTGCGGTAAAGGCGAGGTATTGTAGGAGTAAAGTGGTGACTTTTAAGGCTATAGATCATTGGATACCTAGGCTTAGAACACTGTTAGGGCACGATACAGATGAATAGCGTTTATTGCATGAAAATGCAGACATCCTTGACTTAAATGACTCATATCCCAAGCTTCAAGTCTTGCTGTTCTCTAACTAAAGTGTGGATTTTGTGTTTTAGAGCCAAAGCCTTCCAGGCAATCTTATAACGCCATTTCTCTTCTTATTGGTGCTAGCTGTAGAGTATCAACTCGGGATACAGAGAGATTTTCTAAGCATGTAGGAAACCTTTTAATTTAGGACACAAGTAGGATGATCCTAAGAGGCAGTGTTTTGCTGTGGAGTTTGAATCTGGCTAAAAGAGTGTATGGCCAAAGCTCATAGGATAGGCGGAGACACCAGGTAGTTGAGGAAAGGGTTCCATTCTTTTTTTCTCTGGGAAATTGAGATTCGTATATGTTTCATTTTCAGGCTGACGGTAATGATATTTTAAATTCAGTAGGATAACCATCAATCTTGGCGACCCCGATGTGTATGTCTATATATATAAACAAACGTTACATCTCACATCTCGGTTCCAGAACAACGTTGAATTTTACATGCTCAGAAGATAGCGGTACCATTCACATGGGAAGCAACACCGCCTATTGAGACACTCTGCATTAGCATCGTCGAAGTCGAGAATCAGGCGATAGCTTACCGGGGACATTTGCAGGCGCGCTGGTAACAAAGAAAGTCCATCTGTTCTTTTCTCTACAAACCTGCGCCAGCTTTTCCAGATCTACCATTTCTCCGAGAGGACTGAGATGCGCAAGTCAGTCTATGGAAGCTTCGATGTCTATCCATGGAGCTCCTTACCAACCCCACATTGCAAGTAAGTATTCGTGAATGTAATAATCTGCCAGTCAGAATCAGTGTGGTCTTGATCAAGGGAGACTCATTGGAAACGCACCTTGATTCGAAGGCCACGCCTCAAACGTCGGACTATCTCCCGCAACAGTAGCAAAGTAGCAATCGTGCAACCAATCCAGCATCGCATCCTCCTGCTTGACACCCGCGTACCGCTGCCCATCATTGGCCCCTATCTCATGATGTCGCAGTGCCAGTTGATTCCTCTCCTCCACCGGCTTCTCATAGTATGTTTTGATAAACCCGCTTCTGATAAACAACATGTCGCCAATCTTTATGTCCCCTCCTTGCGCTTGAGGCCGTATGTCAATGCCTTGGTCCCTTCCACAGGCCTCGAGCTCTGCATATGAAATGCGGTCGGCTTCGTATGAGTTCAAAGCGACGCCTTTTTTGTCTGCGTAGGAACGGTAGTCGAGGAGGATGCCACGACCTGCAATGCCATGGTTGGACCAGTGGTGGATGGAGCATTTGTGGTTCGCCTTTGGGCCAACAATGTCCTTGCCATGAGTATTGTTATAGAAGGTCTCAGTGGGCAACCACGCAAACTAAGACCCTTTAGCGAATACCACAGCGTTGGCCGTTCAATAGACAAACATGTCTAAAACCGTCCCATTGTGTTCCACTCTGTGTATTCAACTCGTACTTGTCGTCATATGCAACGTTCTCTGACAAAGTCTTGATCTCATGTTTGAAGCTTTCTCGGGCGAAGGCAGGGACTTCCGGATGGTTCAATGGTAGGCTGTTGTTTTGGGTTAAGCACGCCACAGTCTACAATAGCTGCTTGCTTACTTCAGTGAGACCATCTCACCGGTCTTGATTTCGCTTGCCGCCGCAGCTTTGACCCTCGTCGGGGTCAGTAGATTAAGACGCCCTACGAAATCAGTCTCACCCCAAACCCAAGCCGTCGGTACTCCAGGAGGCGCATAAGGGGTTTGTGGAACGTCTTTCCGCTGTGGAAACTTGGAACAATCAGGGTCGAAAGGTATAGTCGCAGCGGTCTTGTTCATTGTAAGGAAGTCTTTGACTTGGCTTAGCCGCCTTTGGGCAGTCGATTTGTTCTCTGCCATGCTACTCGGAATACGAAATACGGAAGTGAGAGGGCGAGAAGACACTTGAGTGGGAAGGAAAGTACACAACCGATTGACTTATCAGCCAATCGAGCAATGAGAAAGATGTCTTCTTTGGAGCACCGAGGAAAAAAAGAGCTAGCGAATATATAGATTCCCCGCATTCTAGATACCCCACTTCCCTGGAAATGACGTTGGTACCCTCACTACTTTCCGGATTCGGGTTGGGGCCATGGAAAAGAGAAGAGCTGTGAATGCGAGGTTCGTGCTCAATTCTTGCAAGTACTTACACCTTACCCACTGAACACCCGATACTGTGACCTAGAAGGACTTCCCAAGTTCCTAGCAATTCTTTCGAACACGATTACAGCAAGTACCCACTCGGGCAGGATCGGTATATGAGATATCTAGACACCTCAGTAAAAAGCAGTAGATAGATCAAGGTAGTCTGGTAGCGAGCTAACAAGTAGCTGATCATGCTCACACGAAGCTCCAGTATCGCCAAGTTCAGACGACGTGCAGAAAGTACCTTGGCGGAAGGGGCAAAGGCGCCACTACAAAATAAGGTAAGCGCAATTTCTTTTCACGCTAGCGAAACCCAAGAGCCAAAAGCTCAGATTTTTGCATACGCCAAAACCACCAACTTCCAAGAAAGAGTTCATTCTTCACGCCCATCGCGGGCATCAGAACCCTCAGCAGCAGGGGAAACCATTGCCTCTCATACAAGCATCCCCCATCCAATAGACCTCCATTCCACCTTCCAAAAGACCCCCAATCAGCACACAGCCATGCCCCGCGCCCTCTCCACCGCCCTCCGCGCCCGCATCAAAGCCGATCTCGCTGCCGGTCATGACATTAAAACCATCATGGCCACGCATGCCATCTCCGACAAGAAAGCTCGCGCGATGAAGAAGCTCTATGACAACTGCGGCGAAGTCTGGCTGCCGAGAAAGAAAGGCGCCCGCACCGGCCGGCCCCCCAAAATCACCCCGGAGCACGAGGAGCGTCTCCGCCTATACCTCGCCGACCGCCCGGATGCCTACATCAAAGACATGTGCAGGTTCCTCGAGGGCACCTGTGGCATGCTGGTTGACGAGAGCACGATGTGGCGGACCGTTCGGCGAATGGGCTTGCAATCGCAGAGGATCGCGAAGCCGAGAGATGAGCGGGGATTCTGGGTGCAGACATTACCGCGGGACGAATCCGACAACATAACTACGAACGCACAAACGAGAAAACCAACAAAACGTCGCGAACCGACCGTGAAACTAAGCCGACCGATGATACGGCACCTAATGGCCAAGACGCACGAGTTTGTGAAAAACTACATGTCACAACCCCACTTTGACGTCTCGCACGACTACGCGCACGTGCAGCGTGTGCTGGCGCTGAGCATGGAGATACAGCGCGTGGAGCAGCAGAAGTTCAAGCACATAAAATTCGACGAGACAATCACGGAGCTCGTGGCGCTGATGCACGACATTGACGACCACAAATACCAACACCCTAATCCTAATCCTCATCCCCATCAACCTCCCGCCCCGCAACAACAACACCAACCCCCAACATCCACCTCCTCGCTCCCCTCCCCCCCCTCAACCACAGACTCCCACTACCCTCCCCCCACCGCCACCACCATCGACCCAACCCTCCACCCCCCACCCTCCCCCGCCCCAACCCCAACAATAGAAACCCACCTCCTCTCGCTCGGCTGGCCCCCCCACATCGCCATCCCCGTCTCAATAATAACAGCCTCAATCTCCTACACAACCGAAACGCTCCACCCCCAAATCCACCTCTCCGCCCTGCGTCGTTTCCCAGAACTAGCCATAGTACAAGACGCAGATCGCCTCGATGCGCTCGGCGCAGTGGGTATAGGGCGCGCGTTTGCGTATAGTGGGGCGAGGGGACGGGATGTGGGGGGTACGATGGCGCATTTTGAGGAGAAGCTTGTTAAGTTGGAGGGGATGATGAAGACGGGGGAGGGGAGGAGGATGGCGAGGGTGAGGAGCGAGCGTGTGGCGGTTTTTAAGGGGTGGATGGGGGAGGAGATGATGGGGGCAGCTGTAGGTGGAGGGGGTGCGGGGGTGAATGGAGGAGGCGCGCTCGTTGATAATGATGATGAGGGGAGGGCAATGGCAAGGGCGAGCGGTGACAAGGATCCAGCAGGGAGGCAGTTGATGGATACAGGCGACGATAACGACGACACGGGTGAAGGGGATGATAGTAGCGGGGATGGAAGTTGCTGTGGTAGTGAATCAGAGTGAAAAGGGTATTGGAGGCCCCTTTATTGTACCATGGATATGTACGTACATAAATCCATCCATATCATCCAACCTTGACATCCGGCTTCAAAGGCCACTCACTCAATATAAAACAGACAAGACACACAATGCGAGATTATGTTCTTTATGTACACCGATCTTTCATGTACAACTATCTTCATCAAGAAAAAGGGGAAAGTCTGGGGGGATGTTCTCATGTCCAATTTGTACGTGCACTTCCCGACCGGTGGCGTTTTTATGTACGATTTGTACTTCCTCGACCGATGGCTTTTATGTTCGATTTGTACGTATACTTCCCAACCGATGGCTTCTTTATGTTCGATTTTTCAAGGGCATGAGCCGCAAGATTGATTATTCAATGCCAATAGCCAAGTAAAGTAAAGCCGATTTAGGCCTTCGTTTCGTATCGTGTCGTCAAGAAAAGATCCATCATATCCATCGTTATCCAGTCTGGATGGCAAGAAAAAAAAAATAGGGAAAGTGAGGTAGGGTATTCCTATCCGCTATCCTCGGTGGTCATAAACAGCATTTGGAAAGCATAGCTGGTTTGAGCTTAGCTTCGACTTGGTCAAAAATTTCCATTGTATCCATCGTATCCAGTCTGGATGGCAAGAAAAGAAAACAGGGAGACTGAGGCAGGAGATTCCAGCAGGCCGTCAATCTCTGTGGGTCATGGCGACCAAGTAGTGTCGGTATTCAAAATTTCAAAGATTTCTCGTCCTTTGGGGAACCTATGCATGAGTCTATACGGACTCTTTTTGATTCAGATCACTGCTTTGCGTTTGTGTTCGCACATGATTTCGGTAGATGATATCTCAAAAGACATCATCGTCCCATTCGAACTCGTCTGGCTTGATATCAGGCAAAGGCTTATCTAGGCTCGCTCGCGTAGCTAATCCTGGGCGTTTCTCAGAATTCTTCAAGAGCGCCTTCGCTGCCACAGGAAGCTCTTCTTCATTCGCCAGAGGTGATTCTTTGTTGGCAGGAGTGGGTGATTTCTCTGCGTCAAGGTCTCTGTGGAATTTCTTCGCAGAAGATAAACTCGGCGGTGGAGGAGAGATACCACGTTTTGTGGCTCGAGCTCGGGTTTTCATAGGTGACGTGGAGCCAGGACGGCCAAGGAATGGTGACGATGGACGATCTCCATGAGATACCGAAGTATAATCTGTGACTTTCTTCTGCGCAGACTGGCTGCTCATATATGCCTCCAGCTCCACTTTCGCCGCATCAGGATACATCTTTCGAAGGTTCTTCAAATCATCCCAGGCTTTCCCGAATGGGACATGACTATCAGGAATAGCACGCATGGCCATGACTTCGGCTTGATCGACCTTTGTTGGATCAAACACTGTAGGCTTCACCGGGACAGGTGGCACTTCCTTCTTGTTTAATATCGGCGAGTTATGAGAGGTCTTTCCATAGACCTTGGGTGAGCGTTTGTGTACCGCAGAAGAATTGTGGCTGCCGGAGATCTTGATTTCTTGGCTTTTCCTGAAGTTTTCGCTTTTTCTCTTCGTTACCGAACCTTTCGCTGCTTCGGCGTCCAGATTATCCTCGATATCGCTGTCGGCCTTCAAGGTCTTGGATTGACGTGCTGCTGCGTTGCGTGTCGCGATGTCACTAGCTCTCTTGTTCCACACCACCTGTTTGGCGGCCTCTGCATGCTCATCATGGGCTTTAGGGTTATGCTTCCCTGTTTTGTGGCCTTTGTCATCTGTGTTTGTGTTGGTATTGTAGGCATCGACAGCGGTAGCATCTTGAACCTTACTCCCATTCATGGTACCATCATTTCTTGTTTGTGGCGTTAGCAGTCGTTCTGAAGGAAGAGAAGCAAGAGCTCCTGGCACAAATCGTTTTCGTCCAATGCGCGCAGGAAGATCTGGAACGGGTGGGGCTTCTTGAATCGACAGCTCCAATTCTCGCCGCGCAGCCTCAAGCTTGTTTTCGAGGTCACTCACTTTCTGAGTGAGTTTGTAGTGTTTTGCGATATCCTTCCTTGAGGCTTCTCTGCGCAGCCCTGGCGCTGCCGCATCATCCGTCTCGGTTGATGGCACATGTTGCGCATCCTCAGCGTGTCTCTTGATGGATGGCAGGTGGATTTGAGACTTGACTCTCTTCAGACCCTCCAACGAGGCCTTGTGGAAATGGATAGACGACCGGCGTCCTGAACTAGCATCAGAGAAAGGACTTGCAGAACGACGACCTGCTGTCAGGGATGGAGGAGGCATGAGGTTCTCTGCCGAAGGAATGAATTGATCATTGTCTTTTCGATCGGTTGAAGACCGATATTCGTCAACATCTACACCAGAGTCACGGAACGAACTCCGTCGAGAATCATCGGTATCCTCGTATCTGATTGCGGGGACCTCCTGGCTCGCAGGACGGGCTGGAGTATTCTGAGTTCCCTTGTAGCCGCTTCTCTTCAACTCGGCATACTTAAGCTCTGCCCTAGCCTTCAAGTCGTCTTTCTCTGGCTTCGCTTGATTCTCCTTTTCTCTCTCCTTCCAAATGCCGTTGAGACCGTGCCAGACATTGACAGAAGTGAAAGCACTGGCAATGGCTTTCCCGAACCGGAACATGCCTGAAGGCTTGTTTGATTCAATCCCCGCATCATAGACCATATCCACATCTTCCATGATCGCACTCGTATACTGTTCCATGGCATCCTCTTCACGTATGTAGAGACTCGGAGGCCGCTGGCTGACCTTGTCATTCATACTCCCTTCTATAAACCTTGAGGGCCGCGTGCTTGAACTACTATTCCGTTTCTGTCGTGGCGATAAAGATTTCCTATTCGCTCGCCGGGGGACACTATTAGCCTCAGCTGCATGGTCCGAATGTTTAAGAGGCCATTCTTCTATACGCATCCGCTTTAATGACTGTAAGTCACTGGTCTTATCAGTCCGTCGTAGGAGGTCCTCGTCAATCGTAGTCTCCAGCTGGGCTGCAGGGTCATAGCTGCGGGGTCGCTTTCGAGGGTTAGTCCAGGAGTTCAAAGCTTGTGTGCTCGATGGTATAGAGTTTTCCTCCGCTAGGCCTCCTGTCTGCTGAGTATCATCTACTGTCTGAAAAAGTACATCAGTGTCTCATGCACGTAGGCGGGCGGCTGCAGTAAAAATGCACGGTGAAAGCGTGGGAGGAGTGGGGCTTGGACCTACCGTTCCCGACAAATTTGTTTGGACCATAGTAGCGTAGAGCGTAACTATAGTGCAAATATGCACTACAATAGACTCGGAAGATGGTACTGCGGACTTGTTCGGTGCATTTAATGTGTGTGTATTTATTGTGTGCATCGGAAAAGTAAACAGACACGCCGATGCCCGTTGCCAAGCCTTCTGCAAGGAAACTATGCCGGTATCTCCGTAGCCCCGGCCCTAGGATTTCTGTCCTACTGCCACCTATTTTTAAGCGAGGTACGAGATTAGTGCGTGGCGCGATTAGTTGAGCTTGCTACTTTATTCACCAATCACCAATTCAAAGCAGAAAGGTTTCTTTATTTGTCGTCTCATTAATATTCTAATCCCAAAGCAACCGGCGTCTGGCGTTTGAATAAACCTGCCAACATTGACTGAAGCGCGCGTTTGTACTAAAAATTTCTAGACTTTTACCATCTGAGCCCTTGCTTTCCGAAGCCTTGCACCCCAATAATCCCCAGAATACCTTTCAACCGTCGAATATAGGCAGATTGTATCACCGCATGCAGCTGTTGCCAACTATGAGTGATCACGACGTTCATTGTGTCCACGGAGCATTCTGGAGTTTCTCTTTCCCATACGCATAGCATGCCGTTAAGGCCAGACTAGCTTCTTAGCTCATAATCCTCCTCATCGATACTGATCTTATGACGATATACAACGTCCTTAAAGAGGAGAAACGCTCACAATCGTGAAATAATGTATTGCTTCCATGAGATCTCCATCTGGATAGAGGGGGAACCGAGAAAACAGTCAAGCCAAAGCAAGAGCTCCGAGGATCCTAGGCCCAACTACCTCCACGCAATGACCTGCGTTAAGCAACAGCCAGGGAGTAATCCTCACCCACTCCCTACGATCCCGCCTCATTCCTAGTAATAACCCAAAAGGTGCCCCACCCAATACACACACCCCCTCGCGGCTCCCCTAACGTCTCTTGGTCCGGAAACATATAAATCTGATATGTAAAAAACAACCCCGGATACTCAAGTCTAAAATTACTCAACCCCGTCAACGCCGTCGACCACATCCCATACGTGAGTCTCTCCGTCGGCGCCTGGCTCGGTCTCTTCGGTATCAACATGAGCGACTGCGATCCGTAATTGAAGTGGTAAGCGTTCCATAACCGCAACTGATCGTCGGGATGATGCTGGGGGCTGAGGGCGTCGCGGGTGGCCATCTGGAAAACCTGATCGCTTTCTGCTTGGTCGCTGTCGGGTCGGCCGGTCAAGTCTTGGAATGTGAGAGTCATGGGCGGGCGAGAGAACGGGACCTCATAGGAGAAGACTTCGGGGAGGTCCTGGCGGGGTGGGAACCTTGTTGGTGTCAACGGTGTTGGATCTTATGATGTCTGTTTGGGCGAGACTTACCGTGTGCCAACAGGTGTATGTGTGGTGTTGATGTGGTGCAGGGCGGGAGAAGATGTTGTTAGATCCATGTCAATGGGCGTTGTCAAAGTTAGAGATGATGGCATTCTGTAAGGCGGCGCTGCCATAGTGTGAGCAAACAGCCAGGTCCATACTAGCACCGGTAGGAAATGGAGGCCTGTCATCTTGAAGAGTGAACCCCAAAAACAGTCCACGGTATAGAACCATCCATTCTAGGCAATTGCGGATCTATTTAATAAGTAGCTGTGCCTTTATTTGCGCATCGGCGGAAAATTTGAGCTGTGAGACGCGATTGCAAACAAAGGCGTGAAACAAATTCCGCCTACATGCGAACACGGAATGATACCAGAGCCAGAACTGATGCGATCGCATAATTAATGATGAAATCAGATGTTACTACCAAGAAAGCACCGGAAAAAGGCATCCACCTAAGAGCGCTAGATCAGGAGCCTCCTTCTTCACCTTTGACAGAATGCACTTAAGGTACGTCGACGAACCTGCAACATCCAACAAAGTATCTTTTAGTCAAAGCGGGTTTTCCTAGATGAGACTTGACCCAGATTTTTCCTCCTGGTGGCAGGATGGTTCCCTGGCGGAAAGCGAGACTCTGAATGAGCGTCAGAATAAGTGCCCTTGCATAGAGGCGGACTAATATGAAATCCCCTTGGGAACAACGAGACTCGAAAACCCCTTCACTTTGTTGAGGTGAAATGGGGAAACCTCGAGCCACAATACCATCAATAAAGAGTGGAAGCCAATACGCCTCAAATCTCCTCCAGCTCTAATGGACGGATGTAAAACACCAAATCTAATGGTTCCGCATACCACTTCGGAGTATGCGACCTGACCATACTTGAGCACTCCGAAGGTTGTACAAAGCCATGCAAGCTGCTGTGCAGTCTTCATACGCTCATTAAGTGGCGCCTGTATATATCGGACGCATGCCTATCCCTATTGCAGCATTTGGTAGAGTCTTTCATTATCGAATCTGACAGAGAAGCCAGCGAATCCGACGTGCATGGGCCTTCTCTCTAGGACTCGCCAGGAACTTGTTCGTATGGTGCAATGCGAGTCTCTGGATCGTCAGTAGATTGTCCTCTGAGCAAGCTTGCGACCAATTCGAGAAGGTTGATTTTTGCGTGACGTTCCCAAGGCATCGGATATCCTCAGACAAGAACGCAGAGCCACTCGCCGCAGGTCACTTTTCAAGTCCCAGGAAAAATGAGCTCGTCGTTCTAGGCCTATGAAATAATTTCACGCCCAAGGCGACAGACGATAGGATAAAGAGATCATCTCTTTGTCCCAACGATCCTCCCTCACCGGTTCCTATCTATATAGCGTTGCACCTACTGCAACATTGCACCAACTGAACTTTGCCATAGAAATCACGAGTATTGGGGCAGCGGCAGTCTTACCACCACACCCCTTTGGCAAGACTGCGAATGGTCTTTGCACACCAAAAATCTGATCAAGGCGCTCCTAGGCATTCCCCTATGGAAGTAGCGACTATGGAGCACAATATGTGAGCGCTTCATCCTCGTTGCTTGACTCAACTTAGCTGGCGAGGAGGCAGCGGTGGAGGCGTATCGTTGCTAGGCTGTCGAGGCGGTAGAGGCGGCGCCGATCCTCTCACTGTAGGCCGCGGTGGCAGCGGTGGACTGCGAGTCTCACGTTTTTGACTTTCGCATGTGGGTGAACTGTCCACCAACCCATTCGCCGTCCGTCCATCCGCATCCGTGATAAACGGATCCGCGCCCGCCTTCACTAGTATTTTCACAACTGTGGTATTCTTAGCTTCATAAGCGAGATGCAGCGCCGTCTTCTTTTTCTCGTGAGTCTGGGCATTGATATGAACATCGCCCTTTTCCAGCAGCATCTGCATAATCTGCCAATTAGGACACTTCGCTGCAAAGTGTACAGGCTGGAAACCTTGAGCGATCATCCGGTTACGGTCAGCGCCTGCATCCAGGAGCAGCCTCACGCACTCCCTCTTGCTCTGCTGTATAGCAATGACTAGGGGCGTGGAGCCGTCATGCTGTCGGCTGTCGGCTTCGCATCCTTGCTCAATGAGATAGGCCATTTCGTCTTCCCTGCCAAACTTTGCTATATAGTGGATAGGCGTGAAGCGGTAGGGATCTTGAGGCTTGACGTTCGCACCCCCTTCAATGAGCGCTCGCAGAGTTGGGAGACGCCATTCTCCGGCTTCACTAGCGAGCAGTAACGCTGATCCACCAGATGTAGCCGTGTCATTTGGGTTGGCGCCGCCTCTGAGAAGTTTGCTGACGGCCTCTGCATGGTGCTCATACGCGGCCTCCATGATAGACGTGTAGTCGTTATCATTGCGAGCATGAACATCGGCGCCGAACTCCAAAAGAGTTTCGATAGCATCGGCTTGGCCGTTGCGCGCAGCGTAGGACAACGGCGTATCTCGACTCTTCTGTTTGCCACGTACTTCTATGTTTTGTGGAAATTGGCAAAGCAAATACCTTAGTATATCGGAGTTGTTTTGGGCAGTAGCAATGTGAAGCGGAGTCCATCCGTTGGTATCGAAGGTCTCAATGTCTTCACCGTTTTCAGTGAGCTCCATCACTTTGGCAAGGTCACGCGTGCGAACAGCTGCATGAAGCTCACTCTCGCCTTCTCGTCGCGCGAGCGTTGTTGATTGGCTGTTGCTCTCCTGAGTATGCCTAGAATAAATGACTCGATTTTGCAAGCCGCCAAGTACTGTTGGACTCCAATGACGGAGAAGGATTGACATCTTTTGATCCTCATGCTGACTAAACGGGATTACTACTGCACAAAAGACCGCTGCTTCGAACCCATCGTCCTCGTTGACTATCGCCCGCTCGACCAAGAGACCTGTTCTTGCATATTCTACATTCCTTGGATCCGACGAAGGTTGCGCTGAGAGCACATAGCAATCACCACGCTCGACAGCAGTTGAAACTGCCTGGCGCACCTCCAAGGTCTCGTTAGGAGCAAGGGCACATTGCATAAAAGAGTCCCCTGAGCAATCGATGACCAGTTCGAAGACGAATCTGCCTCCATTGACAAAAGTCTTCTTGACGTGTCCCACCTTGACCGCATACCATTCGCCACGGATGCCTCGGTTCTCCCATTCCATTGGCTCGGTCACAATACCTTCCAAGTTGTTGAATGACGAAGGTGCCCAGGCAGGCATGATGCTCAGTCGTGGCGCGCCATAGAAACAAGCAACTCTGCTAGCATGGAGCGTATAACTCGTGTAGATCTTCTGCATTCCTTCTTCTCGCGTCATACCAACCTCCCATTTCAGACCCAGGACAGGGAAGAAGGCTCTAGCATAGTCGACATCCTGGCCGGACCTTCGCACACCACAAGCCATGATGATGTCGGGAATAGAGATACCCGTTGCTTCGTTTTTCCTCATGCAAGCGAGTCGTAACCATAACGAATGATATCGCAGGTCGTCTAGCTTGGAGAGCGTCAAGGGCGTCAACCACAGACCTATACTCGAAATAGCCAGTGGCGGTTAGTATCAAAGCTCGATTCGCTAGCTTGCTCTCTTGGTAAGTCCAAACACGCGTTGCCCAGTTGCCACAAGCTATCGCAATTGCTACGTCAATGTGACTCTGAGGGTGCAGCTGTAGCACTAAAGCGTCGATAATAAGAACAGCGTCCGCACGAGAGTATATTTGAGGCATAGCATTGATGATGTCGATTATCAGCATGTCGTCTTCCAGAGCACTTGTTTCTGGATCTCCACCAGACGGGATCGCCAACGCGTCTGTCCAGATCCACGCAGCATCAATTGCTCGGCTCTGTAGGAGGGCAAATATCGAGTCTACCTTTTGCTTACTCAAGCCTTGGTGGACCTTGTCCCGTTGAAGACCTTCGATCCAGACATGTGAGAGAGCTACGTATCCAGAAGTCCGTAGAGACCACTGGCCATCCACGTTGATACACAAGACGGTCTCTTCTTGCGCAGATTGCTTCATTATGGCACGGGGAGGAGAGACCCGTTTGGACGGCTCATGCTGCGCAGGATTTTGCCACCACTTCCTAGAACCAGCATCTTTGCCGGATTTAGCGATAGAAATGTCGCGAAAGTAGCTATAGTCCCGTGACGGTCTTTGCACTCTCTTCAGAATAGCAGCTATCTCGTCAAGCTCCCAGTATCGCAGATCATTCATAGAGTTAGACCTGGCCAATTCATGATCGACACCATGGCGGGTCAATAGCTCATACATGGGCCACCCGGTTGAAGGCGGCATAGTGAAAGTGCCGCTAATGTGAAAAAGCAAGACTTCCTATTGTCCTATTTCCTGTCCACCGAGCATAGATGTAAGATGAAGGGAGGGAGTCTGGAAATAAGAGGTCCAGGAATGAGATATTTGGAAGGATTGGATTAATTGTTCTCCAGACGGGCTCCTGGAGAAGGACTATTAGACGTACAAGATTAGGTAGCTGGCAAGGCAATTGCCTGGAGAAGGTCGGGAATCTTAGCTTCGCACCAATATGGGGGCTAAATTTTAATATGGAGCACAGGCTTATCGTAACACGACGCGTTACTCTCACAAGTATCGTGCAAGCCCAAACTTGTACAGACCTCTATTCGACGTCCCAGATTATTAGATAGTATAATGCATGTTGAGATGCTCAATGGCCCAGCCCAGCACAACCGCTAACGCTATTTCGGAGCTAATCCAAAGTCGGGAAGAAAACATCACCCATCGTGCCAATCGTGTTTCGGCGGACGAACTCCGCAGCTGGACGGTCCCAGAAGTCGCCGGTCTACTTGATCAGCTCTCTCCAAGACCCAGAAAACCTGGGAATAATGACCCATGCGGACCAGATGTCAATATGCCTAGTCCGATCACGGACTGGATGTTCACATTTGTGAAGGCACCTCTACCGCTTATACAACAGTCCGTCAGGCAGCAGTCAGCTCTATGTGTCAACCGACTAGGCAAGTTCCAGGTCAGAAAGGACAATTATGCAGTCATGTCGCACGCGTGGGGTGAAACATGCGGGTGGAGCACTCCGACGGATTGTGGCCCGATCCATCCAGAGCTGCGGAAAAAAGGGATCATTCATCGGCATTTCTTGAAGTTCTTCGATAAGTGCGAGGCGGAATGGCTTTGGGTGGATATCTTCGCTATGCCTGAGGTCTTTGACGATATGACGGCAGCTGAGAAAGCTGAGACCGAAGAGCTTCGCACCGGGGTGATCAATAGTCTGAGAAACGTTTATCTGCGCGCTGACAAGGTGGTTTGCTTGGACGGGCTACTGCTGCGACTGCACTCTGGAGGCATGATCGATGTCGCTATAATACTCTGCCTAGGCCGGTGGATCGGGCGGTTATGGCCATTCACAGAGGCCAAGCTTGCAAGACGAGTCATCCTGAAAACTGAAGATTCAGCATTCGAGCTTGATGATATCCTAAAGTTTCTCTGTGAGACCGTCAACAACGAAGATCATCGCTACTTTACTCTCCTCGTCCGGCTCTGCCCACTGCGCCCCACTCCAGCAGGACACAAGCACTGGCTTCGATCGCCGCTGCGGCCAGACTCGCGAGACAGGGAGCTGTTTGTTGATATCTACTATGGCTGCGAGAACAGGTACTGCGACGTCCCAATTGATCAGGCTAGAGCGCTATTCCCAGTGCTCGATCTGGAATGGCAGACAGGATGGACGCTAGACCAAGGTCTGAGGCACATTGCTGGCTCTTATCCTAATGACAAGGACATTCTGCAGGAACACTGCCGCTATCGAGGTATCGACTTTGTACTTTGAGCTCTTGAGCCCTTTTGAGACATAGGTGGGGGATGACGAAGCTCTGCAGGAAGGCTGTCTCTGTGAAGTATCGAGCTCGAATCTCGACCTTCCCCCATCATCCTGCGTCTTGTCAGACTGTGACGCGTATACGACGAATCTTTTCGTACAAGCGCTTCTTGATTTTCTCGCACAAATTTGCTCGACTGTCACAAATCAGTCCAACTAATTACAATGCATGCTGTCAAAGCTGAGCAGTCAATCATAGTTTCAAAAATAGTATCACATCGCCAGCAAGTCGGTAGTTGTAGCCTCTGTAGCATTGCTTACCCGTGTAGTTCCAAGCAGGGGTAAGCGGATCGGAGAGGTCGACCGCATGCAGAAGCTCGAGGACGATACGAGAACGTGCAGAGACGGACCTGGAAGGGCTATCACGTGATACAGCTGGTGCCGACTAAAGTACTTTCCCACATATCTTGATAGAATGGGCGCTAGCCGTGTTGGATAATAACTCATTCCTTTATATTATTTGAACACCGAAAATCAAAATCAAAAAATCATTATCCCAACTCTCAACTCCACCGCCTTAACATCTATATACTAAACTAATATTATACGACGTTTGAATACGCTTCGCAATAAGAAGGGGGTCTTTTTAGGGGGCTAATATGAGTTCAGATTCAGTAAATCGGGGGCCCAACCTACCCTAAAGAAACCTCAACCCGAAATGAGGGCCCTCTAAAGCCCCCATTACGCAGCGTGGCCAGGGCAACCAGCACATATTTTCATCATAAAGATATCTGGACCCAGTTGCCCTGTCCGGGCTTGGGCCCGTGTCTTCGGGTAGTCTTTCATTGCTATCGTGCACTTGTAGACCATAACAGGGCCCCATGAGTATCCTAACAGTATATGAATTCCTCCCTATACAAAATATAGAGAGCAAGAGAGCGAGGACGTGCAAATTTCTAACTACTGAAGAGGATGAAAGTTACAAAATCGGTAAAGGCACGTGACTCGATGCCATGTCGATCCAAAAGCAGACTAGCGCAATATTTCGCTAGCGCTCTCTAAGAGCTTGAAGCTCACTCTGTTCAATAAACATCATTTCCATCCCATACCACTGTATCTGCCCTGTCATGCCTGCCACCACAGCCGAAACCCTCACGCTCGTCTCACGTACCGTCTCCGTCGCTCCTCTTGTCCTCCTCTCAGCGGCAGATCATTTCGGCCGCTCAGGCAAAGGTCTACGAAAGCGAGTCGTAGGCGTGCTACTAGGGCAGAATGATGGCAAGAACGTGAGAGTATCAAACAGTTTTGCTGGTACTTTTCCCTAACCGCTCACTCCTACCTGCCAGGCTTGTGCTAACGTGAGGACACGCAGTACCCTTTGAAGAAGACGAAAAAGATCCCTCAGTATGGTTTCTAGACCACAACTACGTCGAAGGCATGAACGACATGTTCAAAAAGGTTAACGCGCGGGAAAAGCTGATAGGATGGTACCACACCGGTCCCAAACTACGAGCGTCGGATCTCGAAATCAACGAGCTGTTCAAACGCTACACACCCAACCCATTGCTCGTCATTATAGACGTGCAACCAAAAGAAGTCGGCGTACCAACAGACGCATACTTTGCCGTTGAAGAGATCAAAGACGTGCATCTCCCCTCCCTCCCTCCCTCATCCCCGCTAACACCGCCGACGCAAACAACAGGACGGCACCACCACCACAAAAACCTTCATGCACACCCCCTCCATAATCGAAGCCGAAGAAGCCGAAGAAATAGGCGTCGAGCACCTCCTCCGCGACATCCGCGACGTAGCCGTCGGCACCCTCTCCACGCGCATAACATCGCAGCTGCAATCCCTGCAAGGCCTGCACCTCCGGCTCCGCGACATAGGCCAGTACCTGCAAAAGGTAATCGACAAGGAACTCCCCGTCAACCACGCCATACTGGGAAACCTCCAAGACGTATTCAACTTGCTCCCTAACCTCTCCAATCCGACCGCCACGCCCTCGGAGACGATAAGTGGGAGCCAGGAAAATGGAGGAGGACCGGTGGGTAAAGAAGGCGACACGGAGCTCGCGCGCGCCATGTCGGTGAAGACGAACGATCAACTGATGGCGATATACTTATCCAGCTTGATACGCGCCATCACGGCCTTCCACGACCTGATAGAGAATAAGATTCAGAACCGGCAGCAGCAGGAAGAGAAGGACGCGAAGAAAGAAGAGGAGGGGAAGGAGAAGGAGAAGGATGGGAAGAAGGCGGGGGATGAAGGCGGTGGGGTCAATGGTGTTGATGGGGAGTTGAAGGAGCAGGAGAAGGAGGGGAAGGGGAAGGGGGATAAGAAGCGGTAGTTGGGGATATATTAAAGGCGTATGATCATTCAAAAAAAAAAAAAACATAGCGCAGCATAGAGGAATGATTATCGCTCTCTCTTTCTCTCTCTCCTTGGCAAGAGATATGAAATAGATGTACAATATAATTCCTTCGTAAAATCTATATACAAGCGAGCGGCCCCTTCCCCCAGCTCGACCTTCTTCTATCTCCTACATCCTGCGCCCTTCCCCCTCACAAACTCACCAACTCTCCTGCCCACTCACTCAACTCACTCCCTCCTTCACTCCTTCATTTACAACTCAACCGGATACTCCGTCGTCTCAATCCTCTCCGGGAACCTGATCCCACCCTGCTTCCTAACCTGATCCATCGTCTCCATAATAACGATACTCTCCTCCCAGCCCATGGTCTCGAATTCTAATTTGCCCTAAAGAAAACACGTCAGACGTCAGACTCCAGATCCTTCCAAGGCATAGAAAACCCCTGAACACGTAGGTCCTCTGATGAGATCGATGTGGCTTGAAAAACAAAAACGTAGTGGGGAAAAGGAACAGGGGGGAAAATTAGATAAAAGAGAAGGAAAAGGAAAGGAAAGGAGAACAACTCACATCCCGAACACACCTCCCACACTCATCCGCCTCCCAAAACATACCCTGACCCGGAATCTCACACTTCACCTCCCGAATCCCCTCATTCACCCCTTCCTTCACAACCTGCGGATCCCTATCCCCCATCGCAGGAATAAACCTATAAGTACTCGGACGAAACGCAGGCCCATCGACTTGAATCTCGCCTTTCGTGCCCTGGATGCGTATAGCCGGTTTAGCGCTATTGAAGCCGTCCGGGTCGGTGGCGACGCGGAAGCTGGTGAGAGCGATGCCGTGAGCGGTGTGTGCGCCGTTGCCGCCGGGGGCGGAGGGGAAGGAGAGGAGCATGGAGGTGTGTTCGTCGGTGCCGGTTGGGGGGTATTTGTTTACGGCGGCGAGGATGGAGGGGGGTTTGCGGTGGGTTGGGGGGACGGTGTGGTAGAGGGTTTGGAAGCACCAGGTTAGGGGGTAGATTCCAACTAATAGGGGTCGTGTCAGAGTATCGTTAAAGAGGGGGTTTTTGGTAGAGGATGGGTAGGGATTGTTAACATACGATCGAGCAAAGCACCGCCTGCCAAATCCGGATTCACCATTCTATGCTTCGCGCCATCCGCCCCCCACGTATTTTCCACGTCCTGGCCGAAGCTCAGGTCCGCAATGGCCCTGTGCACGGCCCCCAATTCGCCGTCCTCAATCATTTTCCGAATCTGGATGCTCAAGGGGAAAAACCTCGTCCACACGGCTTCCATCAGAAATAGCTTCTTCTCCTTCGCTGTCGCAACCAGTTTCTTCGCCTGCGCCGCGTTGACTGTGAACGCTTTCTCACACAGAACATGTTTGCCTGCTAGGAGGCACAGCATGGTATTTTGGTAGTGGTGGGAGTGCGGGGTGGCGACGTAGATGATGTCGACGTTTGGGTCTTTGACGAGCTCTTCGTAAGAGCCGTAAGCGGACGCGGAGAAGGGGCATCTGCAGGTTTCGAGGAACTGTTTAGCGCGGAAGGATGAGGACGAGGAGGCAGCAGCAGTGACGGTGTGTTTGATATCGGAGACGGAACGGGTGGAAGGGTCGATCATTAGGTCTTTGGCGAATTCTACGATGGTGAAGGTTGGTTAGAGATGGCCCAGGAGAGGAAGACAAAGGTGGGTTGGGCTCACTCTCGGCGATGCGTCCGGTTGCTGTGCCTGAAGTCAGCTCTGGACTCGAAACCTACGTAGTGGGATCATTGCAAGTAAAGTTATGGTGACTGGAACGTACCAAGGATTCCCCAACGAACTGTGTAAGGCGACGACATGATGAATGCTCGCTGTGGTGAGAATCGCTAGGTAGTTCGAGTATAAGTAAAGAATACTGGATGAGAAGCAAAGGCTTCGCAAATGAACCAACGACCATGTCATTTGGTGGGGAAGTCGATGCGGGGTTGTATATTACCTTAGGCTTAACGCTAATAAACGGGCGGCATTGATTCGACTCGAGTGTAGGAGCATCGAATGTCTTGCAGAAAGGAGTCACGCAAGAGAGTGGACATGATTAAATCGGATATTCATTGTAATCTGCAGAATGAAAGGGGGCAACCCCGGATATAAGAATCGCAGCCTTTGGGAAGAGACCGTATAATAATGCCCAAGATATAAGACATATGAAAAGTGAAAATAGTCCAAAAAGCCTTCATGCATGCGAGGCATGGTTAGAAGAGACGCATGGAGGAGAACGCTTGGAGATGTCGGAAGGATGGGGCATGAGAATATAGAACGCACAAACACCGCTTGCGAACATCATGCCTTGACCGCTTTTGCACTCCCTGTAGTGAAATCACCAATCTAGAGACCAATCAATTCGTGTCCCTTAAAAGTCAATCATGTCTCGTTACTTACTGCCTTTCTTTTGCCCAACACGCTATCCGGTGTGCTCATTCTCAGAGGTGTAGTACCGCCTTCTTTCTTAATCTCCGAGTGACAGCTAGCATGATATATTCTATTGCCAATCTTCATCGCATCCATCCATACAAAGTCCTGAACCTCGTCATTCCATACCATATCAAACTTCTCCTGGCAAATGGGACATGGCTGATTGGCAAGAGCTGGGTCAGATGGTACAGGAATGTGCTTATTTTTGGGGTCAGCAGCAGCCAGAGATGCAGCAAGTGCAGCTCTCGCGGCATCGGAGGAGGCATCTGTGAGCGGAGCATCCTCGGGGTTGTCGCGAGATTTGATCCATTCCTAGATGATTCAGTGGGAGAGCATGTAACGGTTCACAAAGGAATTTCTTACCAACTCATCAACGTACCAGCTGCGATTTTGACCCCGCTTGGCAGAGTCGGCTAGGCGTTGATTGGTCCGAAAATGCCAATCCAAATGGCGAGCCTTCTTCTCTTTACCTTCTGCTGTAGCGAGGAACCGTCTACCGCATGTCGAGCATTGATTCGGTCGAGCTTCGTATAATGTTGAAACGAGGTGAGTCCGAGGTCTGACGAACGTTAGTAGGAATGGGTGGAAAGAAGGGGAGATTCAAACATACCTCTTTAACGATGCCGATGTAATCTCGACATCATTGATCAACGACGGACGTTGGAAACTCCCAGGGATAAGTGGTGGGGTTTGTGTGGCAGATGGTGGAGGGGCGTATCCATGGGAGCCATTGACTGGAGTAACTGAGGCCCCAGAGAGGATGCCTTTAGCCTTCAAAGATGCCAGCATATCACCTAGGTTGGCCGATAAAGACGGTGTGGACGAAGTTTGTGGAGCTGGCTGCGCCTGAGAGAAAGGTGTCTGGGAGATAGGAGGAGTCGCTGGTGCTTGTTGCGCCTTCGCGATGATATCGGCCAAGTTTCGGGATGATAGCAAGGACTGAACGTCCGGATTTTGCGGTGCTAGTACTTGTGCAGGCCTTTGCTGAGGATGTTCTTGTTGTTGAGGTACGTACGGGGTTGGAACCGAAGCAAGTGGGGGTGCCGAAGCCGCTGGTCGAGCGGCTCCATAGACCTCAGCGAAGAGGCGTGCAACCTCGTTTCGAGCAGCTTGGAGATCCTGAGGTGTGATGGTAGGTGATTTCAAAGCGCCCTGCAATGCAAGCAAAGCCTGTAACCGTACTCGTAGCGAGTCGTCGTTGACGTTACTCGAAAATTCAGATCGTGCTACGTTAATGAGTTTTTCAACATCTTGATGTATAGGATCTGAGGTAGTTGGAGGTTGCTGGTACTGAGGAAGCACCTGTGGCTGTGGGAAAGGTTGCTGGAAATTCGGAGTTGGCTGTGGGGGAGGGTAATTGACAGTCTGAGGATACTGCGGACGTGCCTGCCAGAGTCAGTAGGTACGCGTGCAGATGGAAGGGCGTAGAGGTATTGTATACCTGGTAGTTGCCGTTGGGTACACCCTGCTGACCGTACACTTGCGGCGGCGGAGGGTAGTACGGCCCGCGGGCCTGAGGAGGTGTAGGGGTGCTGCGCCACTGTGGATTCGGTGTTGTCATTGGTCGGCTACGAGCCATCATCTCCTGCTGGGCCCTAGACTGTTGCTGTTGTTGGGCCTGGACGGCCGCAGTGCGAGCTTTGATCAATGCATTCTCAATTGGTCGGATAGTCTCGGCCGGAAACACAGGTCTTGGATCGAGTGATCCAGGCACTGGCTCTTTCCATGTCTTTAGCATCTCATCGAGCTTTCGCCGTACCTGATTATTGACCAAACTATAGGCAGTCATGAAGATTGTGTACAGATTACGACCAAGGAACAGAGTGTAGGGTGTTCCAACATTTTTAACCACAGAGTCTAGGACGTACAGCGCTGGCAGCTTGCGGTCTGGAGGAGTCTACAAAAAGGTCAGGATCCATCTCGTAAAAATCCTCGCACGGTCATCGCTATGGTAGTCCTGGCTCCCTGCCATCTCAAAAGCCATCCGGGAAGGGTATGGGTACTTACAGTCTTGATATGATTCTCCAAAACCCTCGATATTGCCATGGCATGCTCTGTGTTCTCCTTTGCAATGACGGTTAGATTGCTGATCTCGTATCTTGAGTTGATGGTCAGATCTTCGAGGGAGTTTTTGTAGTCCTCAGCAACTTCATCGGAAGGAAGTCCAACAGACATGATGGGCCTCGATGTTTGTCAAACGTACAGAAGCTGGTATGGTTAGGAGTAAGACGCAAAAGGGAAACGGATGTCTGCTGGCTGGGTGAGAATGTTATGTGTGGGATTTGTTGCACGAAGCGCTATTGATGATTGCTTTTCCCTTGCGACAATAGGCAGACCACAACCTCAATACGATGTTCTTGAAAAGACACAGGCACTGATGTTTTTGAAGTCACTGCTAGCTATGTTCAACACCAAGCATAAATGCCTGATATCCGCAAGCGCAAATTGCGTTCCACCGCCAGTGTTTTTCCTCAGTCTCCAACACCCGCTTATCCTTCCCCCTTCGCAAAGATTGAGCCCCAAAGCCAGAACGAACCTTTGGATTTTGTGAGTGGTATCGCGTGATGGTGGACTGATGGTGAGCGAGCGATGTGGGAGAGTTGGTTTGAGGATTTATTGGCGGATTAGGTGGAAGGGATCGTGGTGATGTGGGTTGTACAAGAGAGAAAGCTGTTGGAAGAAGCCAAGTGAAGTGTTCATTCAAGAACGAAAACAGCCGCTTAGTCAGAGACCGGGTAAGGCTTAGTGCCAATGATGCATTACTGCCGAACTTTGTCTTTGTTCTTTCATTGCATCATTCATCCATCTGTCATTCTCAGAATTGATCCTCGCCTTTCTCTCATCAAGCTCCGAGGCCAAACATATAACAATGAAGTTTCAAACTGCTCTTTTGTTTCTAGGTGTTGTGGCAACGGGCGTCAACGCACTCGCGCCACAGCAACAGTACCTCATCACTTACCCAAAAGACGCTCCGCAGTCTGACCTCGAAGACTACAAGCATGCCATATCGGCTGCTGGAGGTCAAATACTACATGAATACGAGCTCATTAAGTCAGAACATGTGCACAGGAGACAATCGACTACGCTTGCTGACTACTTCTGCAGAGGCTTCGTTGTCAAAGCTTCCGTACAAGCTCTCGATACCATCCATACATTGTCCCAGAAACATGCGCCAACCATTGAAGAAGACAAGACTGTGACTATACAAGATCAAGGACTATAAGGTTTTCTGAAAGCTGAATTTCTGTGGACCGGATAGACAGGATACGCCGCCCCCTACCAGTTGACTTGTACAATGCGTATCGGCGTATGGCTGATGCGGCAGCGGCCGATGTTGGTACTCTTGAGCTTACGATATTATGACCGATTACAATATTGATTGAGGTGTGGGGTGTCAAGAATGAAGGCATGCCCTTTACTCCTTTGATTGATCGGCTATGAAACAATAGGATGAGGACGTGAGTGAAGATGTGTGGTTTGTCATTAGTCTATGTACCGCCGGACACTCTTTGATGGATGGGATGTGTCCCTACTGTGTCTCACAGAGCCAAAAAGCGTCGCTCGATCCTACAAGCCCTTCCTACATTCAGGTTCCTCGAACCTTGGCAAATAGAGACTATTGGCTCGTTTATGACTTGTCAGACACTTTATACTCTATACCCAGTCCTTCTCATTCCAGTCTCGGTCTTTTAGGCTCTGTTGACAGGATACGCGATCCTCGTAGTGGTTAGCATGCCATTCTGGCCAACCGTAGGATTGTTCTAAGATATATCACAATAGAACCATAGTATAATCAACATTCTCCACTTCTGTTGTGTATATGAACAATTGATGCTCAGCTCGTGAAGAAAGGGGCTTTGTCGACGGCATGGCACGCTAGCGGAGCTTTCAAAGGCCGACGGACAAGGGTCCTTTGCTTTGGCGCTTTTGTTCAACAATCGCGTCTCCCGAGGCCACTACTACACACTCATCTCTTGCCCTATGCTCGCAGTGCCCCGCCAAGATGCTCCATAGCTTTGCCTTCTCTTTTTCCCATACCGACTTGAACACACGACCACATAAGATACGACATGGCAACGAATGGAGTGCTTCCCCACGAAACCGGGGCAGCGCTGCTCGTCTGGGTAAGTCGCGGTTTCCCTAACCTGTCAAGGCAACCACAATGCTGAAATCCACATCCAGGTCAACTCATTTTCCCTCTCCAATCATGTCAATTCACTGAGCGAGATGAACGATGGGCAAGCACTCTGGAAGATGCTCCGTAAGTACTGTCGCCATGCACCAAAACGAGAAGCATACTGACCAAGCGTGTTACAGGCGAAATCAATCCGGAGGCTTTCAATGGAGAACTGCCGACCAAGAAACAATCAGACTATGCACGCCAGCAAAATTGTAAGCCGCTCCAACCATGAGGCCATTCGAAGCATCAAGGCTTACATGAAGCAGTGCAACACGTATACAGGAAGATAGCGTCATACCTTGACGAAAATGACAAAACTTTCCCACTTTTTACGGATGATGAACTCAGGGATATGGCTGTCGATGAGTCAAACGTTTCTATTGCCAAAGCGCGTCTGCCAAGGTCATGGATGACGGCTACAATGACTAACCTCTGGATACAGTTTCTGAAGCTAGTCCTCCTCGTGGTCATTACTCCTCCGAACGAAGCTGTGTTTCAGAAGCTTCGAGACCTGCCAGACCCAACTCCGCAAGTCATTTTGAGGCTCTGGAAGGAGATGGTGGACCAAACTGAGGACGAAGCAGACAAAAACAGCGACATGAGTTCGAGTAGCGGCCCTATTTCTTCTCCAGCTCGAGCCCTTGATCGAGAATTGTTACTCGAACAACATCTAGCTGAGCTCAAGTCCCAACTCGATCGCTGTGAAGCTGAGGTGAAGGATTTGAGGGAAGCAAAGGAACAAACCGATGATGCATACACTCGGCTTCAAGAAAGTTACGATGCTATCCGGAAGGAATCTGTAGAGACCGACAAACAGTTGAAAAAATTGACCGCAATGCACAATGAGAAGGATCAGCGGTCAGTCAAGGAATTAGAGACCAAGATCTCTCAACAAGAAGAGTTCATCGGTCGTCAGGAGGCCCAGATCAATGAGCATCGAACAAAAGAAGCAGAGATGCAACGCAAGATAAAGAAGCTAAGTGCGGCCGACGACAGACTACAAAATCTTCAAGATGATTTCGACGTGCAAAAGGCGGAATTGGAGCATCAGACCAGGAAAGCAAATGCCGGTGAAAAGTACAAACAAAAGGTTCAAGCCAGCCAAAAGTTTGAGCAAGAGCGCGACCTTGCGCGCAAAGAACTTAACGATGCGCGTTCTAGGCTTGAAGAAGCTGGGAATTTCCGCAAGGATAATGCAAAGCTTCAACAAGAGAACCGCGAGATTAGCCAGACGCTCTCTCGGAGTGAGAGGGACAACACCGAACTAAGAGAGACCAAACAGGCATATCTCAGTGAAATCAACAGGCTCAATCACGACTCCAAGTCACTGCGGGAGGCTCTGGCGCACTCGCAAGACAGAATAGCAGACTTGGAGGATAGGCACGAAGGTTCAGAACGCCACTCCTCCGTGGCTGATGGGCTCGATGCCGAACTTGCAGAAGCAGTGAGCCACGAACAGCAAATGCAAGTTGCCAGCATTGTTCTTCTCTGGACACGAGTACTGATGAATACCAGGAAAATCCGGGTTACTGAGCTCGAAAAGCAGGTCCGGCAGTTGACGAGCGATGTGAGTGACAAAGATACTAAGCTCGCCATGCTTCAAGCCCAGCTTGAGAGTACCCAGGAAGACTCAGCAGATCAGTATAAAAAGGCCTTGGAAACCCGCCAAGAGATGTCTGTCCTCCAGACTTCTCTCACAAAAGTCAGACAAGGCCATCCGATCGAAGGGTCTGTATCCGCCGTCCCGCTTGTGGATCTTGTGGCTTACAATACTCAAAGCACCGAGATGTTCAAGAAAATGCGGCAACAGGTCAAAGCTCAGCAGCAGCAGTGCGCCCATCTCAAAGAAAAGCTGTCAGCGGCCCAAAGGGCCCTTGAGGCAGCAGAGAGTGATAGTATGTCTTCCTTCGAGAACCACTGCATGTTGACAGATCTGACTGTTGACCTCTTCGAAGGAGAATTGGTCGATAAACCCAAGCTTCAGGTCGTCGAAGAGATAAGAATGCAAAACTCAATAGTACTGAGACAACTCCAGACTGAGCATGATGCCTTGCGGAAGCGACATAATCGGCTGAATGAGATGTTTGTCGATTTGACCGAGGAGCGTAATGCCGCCTGGCACGATTCTCATGAGCTTCTCATTCAGAAGGGTGACATTGAATCGAAAGCCGAAGCCAACGAGAAAGTTCTCCAAGAATCGAGTGACATTCTGCGGAAAGCTGTGACACCCGAATTCAACGGTTCAAATAAGGAAATTGAAATGTATGCAAACAAGATCGAGGAAGGCAAAGAACAGCTAGCAAAGGCCCAGAAGGTATGCAGAGAGCTCGTTCCTTCAGACAACGCCTTCAAGACTTTTTCTCTTTCCCGGAAATTATCATCACCCAGAACTTCCTCATCACGCTTGTCTTCATTCGCCTCATCAAACACTTCCGCAGCCTCCTCGTCACGCTTTCCCAGAGGACTCTCAATTTTTAAAGGCAGTGGAGGCTGATGCTGACAAAACTTGGCAACAGCACATCGAAGAACAGGATGCCCTTGTGAAAGACCTTGAGGCCCGTCTTGAGCGGATCAATGCCTCATCTCAAGCTTGTGTGGAGGACGAGAATAAAACACCAGTAACGAAGGTGGGTCACTGGCTATCATTGAGAAGCTTCTCCATGTCTCGTCCTCTTGTATACCAGCGTATCATCATACGTCGCTGCTGACAGTAGGAATCGCAGGAAGTTCCATCGTCCGCTGAAATCTCGTACACGAAGAACCTGGAGCGTGAGCTCAAACTTATGGCGTCCGCGTATCACGATCTCGCAGGCCGGTTGCAGATGAACAACGTCATTTTGCAACGGAGAGCAGAAGCTCCGAAGAGCTGGTTGGGCAGGCAGAGAAAGGCGATGGAGGGTGTTGGGGGCCTTGTACGGTAGTCCCGATCAGTGGGAAGTGTAGGGCTTGGAGGTATTCTTTTGCATAGCGGTGGAGTTGTTGCTCTCGATTTGGATGTGAGAGATTGTTGGTGTCCTTATCAGAGCGGCGATATACCCATTTTGACGTCGTGATCTCGGGGTTTCGGGTCTACGGATTTTATATACCTTTCTACGCATGCATGCTCAATCTTTGATTGTTCTTTGTGCCCTCCTCGATATACTATGGCAGCCAGTACCCTTTCTTATCCCGTCCCCCTTCCTTATTCAGAAAATTACCTTCCAGCGAGAAGCCCTTCAACCTAGGTGCCTTGGAGCCCAACTAGGTAGGCCACGGTTCTTATCCCGTTTCACTTCCTTTCAATATTGACCTTGACCTTGACCTTGATCTCCTTACTCATCTTTTCTCCTTTTTCTCTCTCCCCTCTCTCTTCCCTAAGCTTCGTATCGTTACCGTACGTGCATGCATCTATCCAAACACCCATTCGGCCATCCATCCATCTTTTTCTCCCCACCTATCTCCTATCCATCCCATGCATGCATGCATTCTATGTTCCATCCCCTTCATCCAAGATTATATCACAATCAATTTCATATCTAGAACCAGAATCAAAACCAAAACCCACTTCAAAATACAAACCCGAAATTAATATTAATATTATAGTAGATCCCCCTAAGCACAATCAAACCAAAAAAGCACAATCACATTCAAAGTCAAAGCCAAAAAAACTAAAATCGAACTCAGAATCGAAGTCAAAGTTAAATCATACTCACACTCACACTCAAATTCAAATCCAGAAGCACAGGTAAAGTCATGTCTCGTTAAAATTACTACGTTGTAGAAGTGGAAAGGGCTTATGTACTGAGATTGTAGACTGGTATGGACTGCTCTTGGGGATGGGTTTGAGGGGTGGACTGGACTGGACTGGACTGGACTAGGTTTGGTTGTCAAAGAGGAGGGTGTTTAGTTGGTGGACTTGGGAGGTGCTTCCGGGGTGCTTCGGGGGTGTTTGGTCGTTGGGTAGAAGGAGAAGGGTGGCTGGGTAGCAGAAGAAAGGAGGCTATCTGGGTAGAGGGTGAGGAGTAGGAAGAGAGGGAGGTGGAAGGAAAAGATAGAGGAAGGAGGGAGGGAGGGGAGGAGGGAGACAGGGGGGGAAGTGTAGCTGGATTATGTGGGATTCGTGTGGGGTTTGTATGTGGAATTTGTACGGTTCTTGGAGGGAAGGTGTAGGAAGGCGGGTTATATGTGATGGTTTTGGGTGCTTTTATGGGTAGGGCAGGCAGGTTATGGGGGGGGGAGTCGATTAACATCAGATGGATTGTTCATAACGTTTCTCAATTAGGATGCACGGGGTTTGAGGGGGGAGGTCGGTGGTAAAGGGGTTGTAGAATTATTGGAGGCAGGCAGGGAGAGAGACAGGTAGACAAGAAGAGGAAGAATGGGCTGGTAGTTCTCATTATTTCTCCTTCCCAGTTCTGTCCTTTGGGTTAGTGCGTGGTTTAGGTGGAAGTTGTGTAGAGTGCCTGTGTATAGTTTTAAGGAGGGCTGCTGCCTTTGAAGTGTGTCACTCCTTTGTTCATCCGTCCGCATAGTGTGTATGAATCTCGGGAGAGGAGGTTTGTTACAACGAGGCTTTGTAATAGGTACGTTTATATGTATGCATGGATGTAATTCTCAATTGTCAAGAGCCGGGTTGCGAGGGCATTCGAATGCCGTTGTTCATGTCGCCCACTATCATTTTCGAGCATTACTCACTCTTCCCAAACGCCCGCGGTCAACGTCGGTTTTGTCTGCTTTTTACCCACCCACGTAAAAGAATACTCTTGTCCGCCCAAGGTCTTCCATTTAGTCATCTGAGCGCATGACCATCGAAGCCGACGATCGAGGTTGTCCGATGCCTTTGAAAAAGCAGCGGCCGGTCGGTCAGAGTATTTCAAAGAGCGAGACGTCTCTGCCGGTCGGAGTAAGTTCGCTGTATTACCTTGATCGGGACGGGAGGCGACGGTGACACGTTCAGCCCTCGTCTCCGTATGCCTTACAAAGATCCATTAGTTTGTGTCGATGAAGATGCAGTGAACGAGTTGAATGCTCTTTCTGTGGGACGAGGCATCATTATGGTACCCAAAAAGAGAAAGGGTTTCGTAGTTTTACAGAGCTGAGGAATTCAGAATCTGTGGCGCACAGGTTGTACCTTTGGGCTTGATGCTGAGGGCTTGAAATGCAGGATGAGAGAAGAGGAGAAGCGACGGGTGTTCCTGTCGCGAGAAATCAACAAAACAGGTTAGAATTGCTGATTCGAGACATTGCTGGCCGGAGTAAAGCTCTAAAGTATTCCAAAGACTGGATAAGCTCGGCTGATTTTACGGAATGAAAAACAAAAGCGGGATGCGTCATGCAACAGTCAGCCACCTGCGTATACCGAGATCGTTCTAGATGTGAGCTGCAAGGTTTCTTCAGCGAGATTAGCAATGCGCAGATGTGTTGTACAGTGCTATGGGTCGGACCACTTTCCCAATCAAGCACATCATCGCCAGCCGCTACGAAGTTGTGGTCACTTCAGGTTCTTAGTAGGTCAGCGTTACAGATGCATCGATTGCTGATGAAGACTTTCACCGCTTGCAAGAGGCATGGCGGTGAACTCGGCGATGACCGCACGGTGCCATTCGTTGAATCTGGCAAGTCAGATATATAAAGGCGACGTCGGCGCACCCAAACCTTCTTCTTCTTCAGCACATCAAAAACATATTCCACTTTGTTCAAGATAACTTGTAGAACAATCAGCGGGACATATTTCCCGCAATGTTTTCAGCTTCGCCTTGGTCGGTCTGTACTTGGCCACTCAAAGCTTTGCTATGCCTGCCGCAAACAGTGAAAATGCGACTTTAGAACGCCGTGTAACGTGGGTTGAACCAGCGCAGATTTCATCCGCTCCAGCTCTCTGATCCACTTCTTTTGCAGTCATTGTGGCGAGGCCACCTACTACGAACAGGGTGGAAATCCGGGATCTTGTGGCGCAACTTATCCTGTGAGTCTGTCGTACTCACAACACTTCTCGCGAAGAGTTTCGCTGATATGAGGTTTCAAATTCAGGATAGCTCCGAGATCATTGCTTTGTCCAGTTACTGGCAAGGCAGCGCGTCGCCAGGACCATATTGTGGCCGCTAAATTCAGATCACGAACCAGGGAGGCGGTAGCAACAACAACGGAGTGGGAAATGTGGTCGTTGCTACAGTCCGAGATACCTGTCCCTCATGCGATGAAAATCACCTTAGTATTAGTATTCTTTTCCTAAATATTGGATTTCGCTGACAGTCTCTGCCCCAAGATTTGAGCGAGGGAGCTTTCAAGGCCTTGACAGGTGGCAACCTTGATCCTCCAGGAGAATTCAATATCTGCTGGTAAGGCTCCCTGGCATGTTGGTATCCCATCTTCTTCACTGACACTTCTTCTGTAAGGCACTTTTGTAACACGGATGGCACGTGCTAAGTGACTGCGATCCTCGAAGTTTTCTCCCGCTGCAAGGTAGTAAGGGCGGCGAAGAATTAAATATTGCACTGCCTTGCATATTTCCTTAGCACACTCTTTGGCCATGGGATGGACGCTTCTCAAGCCTAGTCTCTGTTCATCAGATAGAAATCTAACAGTCGTTCTCACATGATCCTTTCCAGATGGATGAGTGAAAGCAGTAGACAAATGGATGAAAGAACTACTCTTGTATTCCAACCTTCAAGAGTTTTAAAATTGTAGAAGTTGCGCACAATGGAGGCGATAGACGTGCACTTTTAAGAGAACAGTGATCGGAAGCTGATCTCAGGTAGAGACGAGCTTGTCGTCTACTAGTATGTAAAGATATGTGTGGGAACTACAAAATACTAAGAAGACTGGCCGCCTCTCGTGGCATCGGGACTTTATATCCAGCTGAATATTTGTAGGTGCAAATGTCGTTATGGCATGCGGCTACCGCGGGTCCCCGCTTATAAGGTAGAAGTACCTTACCTAAGGTAGTGCTTAAAGTACCTTAGAAGTACACACTAATGTACTGCGGGGCGGTGATCATCGCGGCACCACGGGGATTTAAGGCTTCCCGTTCCCGGGCTAAGGTAGTCTCCGCAACGCGCTGCTTTAGGGTGCTCCCAGAGTCCCCGTTGCGTCCTCCTACTGTAGTGCCTCCAACATCAATTCTTCAACGTACGTTCGTAAGAGAGTTGTGCTAATTCATCTCTTATCCCTGCACTCCTCAGTCTTCCAAAGGTCTTCGGATACCATTCCATCTTCCTAATATCCACTTACCCTCTAGTCCCTCCTTAACCATGACCAAGCGAAAGCTCTTAGGTGGTACGAGTACAGAGCCAACAAAACCACCTGCTAAGAGAAAGAAACAAGCAGTGACCGTCATTCGATCAGCTGCTACCAAAGCAATGGAAGTGACCCAGTATCGCCGAGAACTATAGGTTGATGGGCAAAGCATCCAACGCAATGCATCTACCTCCCCGCTATTAAAGCTTCCGGAGGGAGATCAGGCAGATGATCTTCTCCCTCGTTGTCGGCCACCAATTCATACATCTCATGTACGTCGATAACCCGGAGAAGCTCTGGCATACCGTTTGCACAGTCGCTGTCTCCGAGGATGAAGTCTACAAGCAATTTGTCACTGGTTATCCTCACATCCGCTCAAACAAACCTGTCCAACATCGTAGCACTGCGTTCAGGGAGCGTCACAGTCACTGCCTATCTTCTTGGCCTATCAAGCGCGGTGATTCCGTTCATGGCCCGCACCTCTGGCTGCCCTAGAGCCACCCAAACCGAGGCTCCATCTATCTCTTCTCGGAGTATGTCGACAGATATACGCAGAAGCAAATATGATATTCTGGACCACCAACACGTTTTCTTTCCAGGATATTGCGACATTGAGGGTCTTTATGAATGGCCTTCACTCGACGCAGAAAAAGAAGCTTACGCGGATGCACGTCGACTTTAGGTGGCCCTCCATCCATGCAGAGGAATGCACAAAGACATTCGGTCTCTCCTTCATCTCTGAACTCAGTGGAGTGCGAATACTTCATGCTACCTCCGATTCGCATATTAGTGTATGTAGAGACAAAGACATTCTCATTTTTTGGCATAGAATGCGAGCATTGCCCTTACGACACGTAACGGTTGTCGTCCCTGACACCGCAATCCCCTGGAGTGTTGGAAGACGGAATACGGGCGAGGATCTTCGAAGCTTGCTCCTTGGCCCAAACGGGCCTGAAGTCTTAGGGATCGTAAAGGAATTGAGAGAAGCCGAGGATGAGGGATTTGAAGAAAGGTATCAGGCGGTGAAGGCAGCTCGTCGAGCTCTACCCGAGAGTATAGCAAGAAGCTAAGCTTTGAGGCATTCGCACACAAAGAGCACATGGGGAGCCGCATTACAACATCCATAGTCCGGACTTGGCCTGAAACTTTTAGCCGTTCCAAAATGGCTCACGACGATGCAAGGGAAGGGCCATCCAGACTACTCCGTTACCAGTACAATACATCAACCTTATATTCCCCTTCTTCTTTTTCAAACCTCCTTCCAAACCAACCCCATGGACGCGGTCTAAAACATGAGAGGCGGATGTAATCCGACAATATCTGGCCTTTTCAGTGGATCTCATTCTGAACAAGGCATTCAAAATGAATAGGGCTCAAGAATAATCCTGTTCAAAACAAGGCTTGTAACCCTCAAAATTTCCGATTCAGTATGCAGCATTTACCCTCGACCATACGCATTTCAAGAAATTGCAGCCCCAATTCGAAGTATCGTCAAAGCTCAAACTCCACTGATCATCATATTCAGCAATCTCATCTATCAATGAGCACAAGCATATTTCATTCTTTTCCATCATTCTCGATATCATTCTCCCTATCCTCTCCCCATTCTTCTCACCTTTCTCTCTCTCTCACCCCCCTTCCTCTTTCCTTCCTACCCCTTCCTCAATCCCTCAATTCCTCCGTCATCAAATCCCCTCTCATCACACTCTCCATCATCCCCCCCTACCCCAACCTCAACATCCCTCTTCCTTCAATTCCCAAGCGTCTCTCCTTCCCCCTTCTCCCCTCCCTTCCCCGCCCTCTTAACTCACAAGCACATGCAATATACCCACCCTCACCCATCTCCCCCATCTTCCCTACCGAAAAAGAAACCCGCAAAGCAACCACTATCATCTACATCCCCACCCGCCCACTCCATCAAATTTGTACTTCCAGACAGAATAAGAGAGAAACCCCCGCATGGTTTGGTTTAAATATGCTGTGCAGTGCAGTACAGCACATCCTCACGACTCAACTCAGCAATCTCCATCTCATGAACCTCTCATCCACCACCGACACCGCCCAACCCCCGAGTTCCTCAACCCCCGAGATCCTCGGCCCACAATTCACCCACAACGAGCAGCGCACAACCCAGCCAGCAAACCGGACATCCATCCCACCTAAAAGAAAAAAGAGCGTAAGAAAAGAGTAAAAGAAACCCCTGCTGGAACTGACTGACTGACGACTTCAGTCTAGATACGCCTGGTTATTTATTCATTTGAATCGATCAATCAATCGATCAATCAACCAATTAATCAACCAACCACTCACTCACTCACTCAATCCGAAAACTAATCACTAATCGAGAAAATTTAACAAAAGTCACGACAGAAAAAGGTTTAAAAAAAAGGTTAGAACAAAGGCAGAAAAGTCAGTCACCCAAACGCAAAAAAAAAAAAAAAAAGGCCCTGCCGAGAGAAAAGATCAGAAAAAAGTCCAAGGCAGTCAAGACCGTCAAGTCAAAACAGTAAAAAAATAAGCCAGGGTGAAAAGGACAGAGAACCAAACGGAAGAACCAGCCAACCAACCAACCAACCAACCAACCAAAGAAAAGAAAACGAAAAAAACAAAAAACAAAACCCCCATGAACCGAAAACCCCCCCAAACCCAAACTTCCAACACCCACCACCGCCCTCTTATCCCCCCTACCCCAAGTATTCAAAGCCAAGGCACATACTATGCTATGCTATGCTTTCCCTCTAACCATACCATTTTTAGACGTGACGAGAGGGTGGAGGGACAGAGAGAGGGCTTGGAGCATGCATCCTATGTTCAGTTTTAGAACTTAGGAAGTGATGAAGAAAGAGAGAGAGGAAGGGAGGAAGGGAGAGAAGGGAGGAGAGAGGGAGCGAGTGAAGGAAGAGAGGAAGGAAGGAGGAAGGAAGGGAGGGAGGAAGGAAGGAAAGGTAGTTTGCCAATTTCTCAGCTTCTCCCTAGCGAATCTTTTCGGTATTAAGCGCATGGGAGGTTAAACAGAACATTTATAGTGGAGATATAGTTGGTGCGATGAAGGCGGTATATAGCGCTTGAGAACTCCCCCTGTGTGAGATGTGGGATGTCACTGATGCATTGACGGGGAGTGCAGGGTTCTTTGTAATCTTAATCTTCATTCACAGCTCCGTAATTGTCTTCGTAACCCTCTCTACATCAACCAGGCCTTCACCCTCCTCATCCCGAACCCGAGCAAGCCTCTCTAATATGAGGGTGCGGGACTCCATATTGCGCTTTCCATTGCCATTAGCGACCGTGGCCCTGAGCCCAGCTGAATCCTCCGATTTGCTTTCCGAGTATCCTTCCGCGCTCTCTAAAACGTCGTCAGGATCCCTTACAAACGCAAATTCCCACCGACCGGGCGAAGGCAAATGTCGGAACTCTGCGACCCCGTGGTATGTCTCTTCAGAAGAGTGTTCAGGAAGCCTGATACTAGCCTGCTTGGTATTCCCGAGATGCTCTTCAACTGGGCGCCCCCCAAACATTGAAAAGAATTCGCAGGCTTGTTCACGCGTTGAGTGCGTTGACTCGAAGCGACGTAGGGACCGGCAGTCCATGAATGCGGCCCAAAGATATATTTGCTTTGTAGGCTGTCTGAAGACATGGAAACGGTCTCGTAGGATAAGGGTCTCGAGGGTTGATGGCAAAGCGCTAGGCAAGAGGCTTGGACCGCAACGGCGGACCAAAGAATAAAAGAAAAGCATCAGTGGTGAATCATATGTCTGACCGCCAGCAAGATAGTGTCTAGGATCTTCGTCTCTCACCCAAGGACTGGAGTGAATTTCGAGGTTGATGAGTCGTAGCTTGGCGACTCCCTCCGCCAAACCCCGCGCCTCATGATGTTGCAAGCGTCCTACCTTGAGGCTCTGGAGGCTTTTGAGGTTCGTTAGGACTCTGAAATCCAGGATCAAGTCCGACCACCGACGCCAAACCCAGCTGTGAGATTCGTCAAGGTAAGAGCATCCTTGTTGGAGATACCAGTCATCCGCACGAAGTTCCAGACGCTTCAGATTGGTTACTCCCACGAGTAGGCTCAACGTCTCCCGGTACAAAGCTCCATCAAAGATACAGGTAGTAACGTTTGGCAAGAGAAGAAGCAATGTTGGTATTGCAATCTCCAGAGAAAGTTGCGATGCTGCCGGCTGACTGCACAGCGCGTGCGGTTGATCTCCCCTAACATCGACAACGAGAGACCGAATGCATGCGCCCATGCGTGCAAGCTTGCTCCCCCGGCTAGCGTACTGCGCCATGAAGTGAATCTTTCCAATACGCTCTATCCCACCTGGCCACCACCACAACTCAGGGTTGCCTGCATATCCATCGACGTCAAAGGAAGAAACTTCCAGGTCGGTCCATATCCTTGGGCAGGAGTAGTTGTACAACACTCGGCAAGTAGATGACCAATTGATCTGGGTCGCGCGATCTGATGCTTCGATAATGAGATATATGATATCCTCTGGGGTCTTTGACCAGATTGATGGATCCATGTGTAACCTCGCTGGTGATTGACGAGAACGGCGGATCTCCGAGGTTTTGGAACACGAATGTTGAAAGAAGAGGTCGTACTGCTGACAGGTTTGGATTGTGTTTACTCAAATCCAGGAGTTGTGGAGACAGCGAAGGATTAGGAAGTTGAAGATGGGGGGTTTGGTGGAATGGTTTCACAAGAAATAATTAGAAATCGGAAATTCAATGCCCGAGCCGAGCGATGATTCGGACAACATCGGCGTCTATGGGCATCGCGCTGACCACTTTCGTGCTTTTCGCCTTTCAGGAAATAGTCAATGAGAGACATCAAAACGATTTCATTTAGTATTCGGGAGAGCCTCGTAGTGGAACCCAGTCAAAAACCTCGCAACATCCATCTCTGGATGTGAGGTTATTTTAGTGGGCCTGGCTGTTGCAAATCCTTCTCGCTTTCAGCTACTTGTTGACTTCGGGTTCTGGCTAAACTCTTCGTGCTGAGCTTCTCCGTCAAGCTTCTGTGAGTGTTTCTTAGACACAGAAATGACGCTCTGGCCTTTAGGATCCGTGAGGGCTCCCGGAGCCGCCTCCGTTACTGCAGTCGGTGACGGGAGGAAGTTGGGTCTTTGAGCTGTGTACGGTAGAAGCGGCGGCTAGTTGTGTTTGCAAGCGGGCTTTCCAACTTGGGATAATGATAGACGTTAGTCTGGTCATTCCTGAATCGGCTGTCCCAGTCTTGTCCCCAGTAGCGCTCAGCCATGCCACCCCATTTACCACTGCACCGCTTCTGATGTCTTTCTCTTGATCCTCCCCCATCCTACACTAGCTATTTCAGCGTAGCCGATCTCTCCGCTAGGTCCGTTCTGGCTTCTAGGATCCGCCTTCTGGTTGGGCATTTGGCCTGTAGAGCCTACAATAGATGTAGTAGCCATCCCCAGCCTTTTCTCGTTCTCTTCCCTGCGTATACGCATGCCGGCAGCCGAGAAGCCTATGAGGAGGGCGAAGACAGGGTCTAGTGTCCTGGAGCCAAATGTGTAAGCTCGGGTAAGCATTAGTGGAAGGGTGGAAGGCGTGGATGACAGGAAAAAAGAGGAAAGGAAATGAGATCGCAGATACAAAAGGGTTCCATCAGGAGCAAACAAGAAGCTTCGGAGATGGGAAGGGCAGCCTGTAAGAAGTACTAAGTCTAGTAGTGTAGTGTATAGACTTCTGGGGGAAGAGAACAACGATCTCGAAGAACGTACCTCGACACGAGGTATCTGTAGCGAGGAAAGGTAGTAGCCATCGCCAGAGATGAACAATTGAAGATTTAAAGTGCGGATGGTCGGAAACGAGCCAACTTCTATGTCTGGATTGCTGGCTGATAGTCGTTGGAGATGATGGGAGTTGGTGAGTGCAGATGGAGGATCTTCGTGTTCACCTCAAACCCTACAATCCAACCACACGGAAGCCATGAACTTTACACTGCTATATAAACTTGGAGACCCGGGGTAGAAATTGCCATGAAATGGTCTACTTTTACCTCATTTACATATCAGACGGGAAGATTTAAGGGCACGGCAGGATTGGAGTAGTCACGTATGGTCTGAAATGCAGCCTCCATTCGGGCACATATTGAGGATGCATGCTTGAAAGAGCTATCGCGAGAGCGGTTGAGTCCTAACCCAAACGTGTGACATATGGCCATCTAACATAGCATAGTTTTGCCCGCAGTGTCGACAGCATTTGGCCCGTTCCTTGTCAATCACATCCACAGCAGCAGTGATCTTTTGGCCAATGTTTGAATTTCGTTCTTCCTTTCAGCAAGCAGGCATGACCCGTATTTGATTAAAATTCCATCCGACCAAGTGTTCCCAACGCCCGTAGCTCATCATCCACTGTTGCAAATGCGTCATCGTCTAGGCGCCCAGACCAAAGGTATTCTCGCCGGAATAGGTGATGTACAGGAATCCGTCCTCATCCTAACACGGTGTCAGCTATCAGATTGCCCGTTTCACTTTGATGATCTTAGGCGGCACGTACTTTGTGCTCCTCATAGATGGAGCTCATGAGCGCCGCAGTCGGTGGCAGGACCTCATCGACGAAGATGAAGATGGCTTTCTCAGGCGAGAGCTTGATACGCTTGCGGATGACATAGACGAACTGACCGACAGTGAGGTCGGCAGGTACGAGGTACTTCTTCTTATCGATGGTAGCAATGTCGGATTTCTCAACCTTTTCGCAAATCACCTAGATGCAGACAGCTATGTCAGACTGTTGTACTCTAAAGAAGAGGGTCTTGGAAGGAGTGCTTCAACTTACAGGAATGCGATCAGCGTATTTCTGTCGGATGCGTTCAGCTTCGGCCTTGCGCTTCTCGAAGGGGTGCTCATCCTTGAACTTGGAACGCATATTGACGGTAGATATGGATTTGGTTGATGAGTGTAGCTGTATGAATAGAGAAGTGGATGAAGTGGCGAAAAGGCTTTTGTAGGTGCGGAGGTTGGTAATGGAGGAAGAGGATGTAGTGTCGACGATTAGGCCCCCGCGATGAGTAAGTCTTAAGGCGATGACTAGCGTATAACCTTGGGCCTGTGACTGTGACACTGCAGAATGCAGAATGCACAACACTGATTTCTATATTATCATCACATGCAAAGGTCACTCCCTCCCTGTCTATGATGATAATGATGTGTCAAAGGTAGTTTGAAATGCTTCTGTCGTTCAGCCTCGCTGTCTTCTTCTTCATGCCTTTCATTATCCCATGCTTGGCAAGGCGGGGTGACGCTCTCAGCCTTATGGACGGAATAGGAATAGCTCTCCAAAATAGAGAAGCGTCACTGATCTCTACGTTTTTGCTCCCAAATCTCGCTACAAGCCAGTGTATCATCCTCAGTGCCCTCAGTGCATATTGAGACAGAGTAGGGAGGCCAGCCTCACTATATTCCTCTTTTCTTTGACCAAACCCAATGGCTCCCACAAAGACCTGCCTGCGACTATCAGGCCATCCACTTCTGCGAGAGGCATTCCCATGCCAAAAGCCACCCAGCAACCATTTCTCTCGCCCATTTCGCCCAACTCGCTCTTATTCTTCAAGCAATCAATCAGCAAAACCACGGCCATACAGTAGCCCTACCAAATCCAAACCGCTCGTGGGAACGAGAACCCCGGCTCCACCACCTAAACCGTCCTCCACTCCTAGCAATCCATCCACTGCCAAAGCTCCTCCTAATGTGGACCCCACGTCCAAAGGAATTTTTGCCCCTTACTGGCGTATATCGATTGGCGTTGTCTTTTGCGGCTCGCTCATCTATTCCATGGTACCCTTCTCTTCCATCCCACTCCCAGTTCAAAAAGCTCACCTACATGCATGCCAGTTCACCTCCCCCTTACAGCTCGAGGCGCCTTCCATCGCCGACCGAGACTCCCTCGTAAAGCGCGAATCAGGCGTAACATCCTCCTCGCCTATGCGTCTCCGCATGGAAGCGTTCATCAAAGCTCAGCAGAAGGAGATCGTGTCAACTCTCGAGACTTTGGACCCTTCGAAAAAGTTCCGCACGGATACCTGGACGCGGCCGAATGGTGGTGGAGGGGTATCGTGCGTCCTCCAAGATGGCACCGTCTTTGAGAAAGCAGGCGTCAATATAAGCACCGTCTACGGCACCCTCCCTCGGCCAGCCATCGAGAAGATGCGCGTGAATCACAAAGCCTTGGATCCAGACGTCGAAAGTCTCGAATTTTTCGCCACAGGTCTCAGTTGCGTCCTGCACCCTCAGAACCCCAACGCACCAACTGTGCACTTCAACTACCGCTACTTCGAAACCATGGACGCAGAGGGCAATTGCAACGCATGGTGGTTTGGCGGCGGCACGGACCTTACACCATCCTATCTATTCGACGAAGACGCTATACACTTCCACCGCACAATCAAAGAGGCATGCGACAAGCACGACCGAGGCTACTACCCGCGCTTCAAGCAATGGTGCGACAAGTACTTCCACATCCCCCACCGAGGCGAATCCCGCGGCATCGGAGGCATCTTCTTCGACGACCTCGACGAAGAAGAAAAAGAACAGGAACAACTCTTCTCCTTTATAAAAGACTGCCTGACGGCGTTCCTGCCCTCCTACCTCCCCCTCGTCGCAAAAAGAAAGGACATGCCGTTTACGGAAAGAGAAAAGGAATGGCAGCAGCTGAGACGGGGCCGATATGTCGAGTTCAACCTCGTCCACGACAGAGGCACGAGTTTCGGGTTGAACACGCCTGGCGCGAGGGTGGAGAGTATTTTGATGAGTCTGCCGCTGACGGCGAGATGGATGTATATGCATGATGCGGATAAAGGTAGTAGGGAGGAGAGGTTGGTAAAAGTGCTCAAGGAGCCCAGGGAATGGGTATAGACGGGCATTTCCTTTTTTACTTAGAAAAAAAAAAAGAAAAAGACATGGCATACGTCGCATCCATCATATCTGCAAAGCCATTCCATCTACCTATCTATCTATCCAGAGACAACAAAATTAAAAACCACGCTTTCACGCCACCTCATCTCATCGCACCTCATCTCACCTCATCTCATCCCTACATCCAAACTCCGTACTTAACATGCACTCGTACCAAATAGATCGCCAAAGCCAACTATTAGGTTTGGAAACAGCATAATCAGTAGCCGCGATGTGATGAAGATGCGGAAGAGAGAAGGAAGTGTGCACGGTATGCTGTCAAGAGAGAGAGGGAGAGAGGGAGAGAGGGAGAGGTAGTTACTTATGCAATTTTATCATTTGGTGATTGGTGTTCGGAGCCAATTGGAGACGAGAGCTGGCTTTTGGTTTTTTTTTTTTTTGTTGGAATAGTAGCAGGAGGAGGAGGAGGGGCAGCAGTAACAGCAGCAACAGTAGTAATAGCAGCAGGAGGGGTAGCAGCAGGAGCAGCAGTAATAGCAGTAATAGTAGTAATAGTAATAATAGCAGCAGCAGCAGCAGTAATAGCAGCAGGCGCTGATACCGTCACCCGTGAAGTGAGGAGTCATGTATGGAATCAATAAAGAAGGTCGCCAGGAAGGAAGCGAGGAAGGAAGGAAGGGAGGAAGTTTTTAAACGAACATACAACAGTATTTGAAAAAAAATCGTTGCAAGAGGGAGGGAGGGAGGGAGGCGTGAACAGTACCAAGTAGGAGGGAGGTGTGGGTTTGTCGTGTGTTTGGTGGGTGGGTGCGTGGGTGGGTTTCTTCGTAAGATACGCTTTTATATACAGACAGATTCTACCCTACGTAAGGTATATCCTCTTGTACCGTTGCGCCTTTACGCACAAGATATACATACATACCTTCACTTTTTGTTCCTTCTGGTCTGTCCGGATGACGGGTTAGGGCGAGGAAGCTGAGAGGAGAGGTCGTTTCCCAAATCTGAGTGATATTTCGTTGCGTGTTTAGCTGGAAGATTGGCGTAAGAGTGAGGGGGAGTACCAGTTTTTGATGAGGAAGGGTAGATCAATCCAGCTCTTCATGATCTTGAAACGGCCAATATCTTTCAACGCAGACTCGATCTTCGTCGTCCTCCGCCTCATCCAGCCATTCCCTCTTCAACCGTCGATTCATCTCCACAACTGTCTCAAACGACTCATTTCCCACCCATCCATCTTGGCCAAGATCATCCAGGACCGAACGCCAGTGTTCTAACAACGTTGTCGCTGTGAACCATTGCCCTTCTGAATGCAGAAATTTCTCCCTGTCATCTGCATCGAAGTGCACTGGACAGGATCTTCCTTGCGCGAGCTGGTCCCAATTATCAACAAGCCTGACAAGCGCGCCTTTAAGCGTGATCGTATTGCCACTCCATTGTCGTCCGGCTCGATCAACTAAATGTTGGTAAAGCGTCAAGGCTGGGTAACGCAGAGCATCAAGATGAGGCTTGTTGTCCTTTGCGTTGAAAATCATGTACAAGTAGAACAATATCCTCCGTCGGTGGAGCTCGTCAGCCTGGATCTTCTCGTCGGGACTTGAAGAGTCATAATCCTCTGGTAGAGAAGGCTTTTCGAAGCCTTTTGGAGGTTCCGGGTCGGGATTTTCGAACAGCGGTGGATTGCCTGCTGTTAATAGTAGGGGCAGAATGGTTGTATGTTGCCAGTCGATAATACATGACACTTCACAGGAGTCAGACACGAAGAGGTTAGTGGGATTAAGATCTACGTAGAATTGGCTAGAGAGGTATGCAAAGATCGCTTGGGGATGGTTACCTGGGTGGCGCAACATAGGTCGGTTGAAAGGGTTCCCGCGATCTTCTGGTAAGAGATAAGGAGCTACAGACAGGTACTTTTCCAGCAGATCGATGTACATCTTTGGGGATACCTCGCCTTTGAGCACTGTGTTGTGAGGAAAGTCATTCACTTGAGCCTTTCCAAATTTGCGGGTCCATTCAGTTTCTCGCCGGCCGATTGAACGGAGGTATTCATGCTGATCCCTCCCTAAACAGATATATAGTCAGTAAAGCATACAGCAAGCTAGATGAGAATACCAACAGGGCCCTCGATTCAATCAAGCTGTGCACGCTTCCCACGCCAAAACATGTAGTCGGTAGCCGGCCCAATACAGAAGCGGCTTGCATCACCCCTTTCGTCAAGCGTCTCAGGTCCGTAAAGATCGGCTTGAAGTGCAAAGGCAATCCGCCCTTGTAGTACAGGCTTCCGTAGGAACCGAGGGGGAAGGAGAACATCTTCCGTTCAATTTCAACGAAGCTTGTCACCAAACGTACTCTTTCTTTCGGGGTCAGACTAAACCACCGTGATTCCAGTGGTTGTCCTGGAGCCTTTTCCACAATAATATATTCTGATCCAACCGCATTGTCCACCTTTGAAGACCAGGCGTAGACTCGAGGAACAGGAATGCTCTTGGAAGACAGAAAGTCCAGCGTGGCAACTTCACTTTCCGTGCACAAGGATGTCGGAACCGTAAGAGAATAGGGCAGCTTAGCAATCACCTCGAATCCATCGTCCATGGTGAGAAGGAAAACTCTGTTGAAGCCACCTTCCGCAAGCTTCTGCATACTTGTAACGCTTCGTCGACCAACACTGTTTGCGGCGATATGCTTGAGTGCTAGGACATTAAATCTGACACATCTCTCAGCTAGCCGAAGCTTTTCGTTGTAGAGGTAACGACCGGAGGTATAGGTGAAGAGCTCCTGGTCGGGTTTTGAGCTGAGCTCACTCATCGTAGAGTGATACCTCGTAGATGTGATTGAACGGTTCGAAGCACGAGCGAGATGCTCTGACAAGCGGACGACATTGGGAATAAGTCGGTAATAGTTGAGAAGAGAAGGTGCTGGATTCAACATTACCAGTTTAGATGTCGTCTTACTATACAACCACGGTGGTTTAATACCCTATATCGAGGGCACTTTTTCTGGAATATCCCGCTCCGTAAAGGGAGATTGAAGTCTTTGAGCCCACCACGACGGATCTTTCCAAACTTCACCACTACGAGATCCATAGATCTCCCATAGTCTTCATCCTTAGCTTCACCATTTCAATAGGCTACAAGTCCCCAGCATCGCGCACACGTCGAGGTACTAGTCCTTGCTTGGGCCAAGTACCTTAGGTATGCAGACAAACAACATTACACTTAGTTACAGAAAAGGACCACTCGATGCGAAATTACAAAGAGCATCCAGCCCTACTTACCTTCCCCCAATATCCGGCATCAGCCCCTCTATAGCGCCTCACATTCGTGTCACGTTTCGGCTCCGTCGCGCCAATCTATCGGTTGCTTACCTTACCTTTCCTTACGTTAGACAGAGGTACGTAGATGGAATGCGGAGGAGTGAAAGGCACGAAGCCGGACTTATGTGGTATCAGTTGTTAGTTGATCCCCAGATTCTTGGACTGTATGCTTGGTATATACGGACATGTCCAAGGGTAGGGAAAGGGAAAGAAAGGAAGATGGAAAGATGATAGGGGGATATAGGGGCCCCTACGTGTGTGATCGGCCGGCGCAGGGGTGGGAGTGGGAGTGGCTTGCGTGATGCAGGATACTTACTACATACAAGAGGGATCATCGAGATGGATGAATTCACCAAGGCGACTCGTACATACTCTGAGCACAGCATGTGGTTTTTAATTTTTTTATTGATTGCTTTGCATGACATGCACTCGTCAGTCCCCGTTTCGCACCCCAGCTTTGCTCGTCGCCTAAACGCACCGCACAGCATAAGAAAAGTAATTGTTGAAGGTGTTTACAAAAATGTAAGTGTATCTCCCCCTCACGAGCTTCCCTTTATCACAAGGCTTATGTAAAATAGAAACAAAGGTGGTGATAGATGGCATATCGGTATAGTTTGATGACATCCATTCGTGATAAGTTCCCATCGCTTGAAAGCGAGTGCGCAAATTGTCCTTACCACCTGCACCTCGTAAGGCGATGAAGGTGTCGAAGCAAATGGCGGATACAGAAGAGAGCCCTGCTCCCACCCGGAAAAGCGCCGCACCGCGTCGCGTAAGATGATGCGTATCCAATGTTCGGGAAGTATGACAAGGGAAAGCGTGACCATGGGCGTATATAACAGCACTACCCGCCGTGTCGCTTCTTGTGGATTTTGTTGTGCACGTGTTGGTGAATGTGGTCCCGGTCGCGTTTCTTTTTTGAATCACCAACGTGCTCGGTGACCCAGACAACTGGAGCGGTCTCTGTGATGGTGATGATGACCTCGGCATCATCCTGAACGGCACTTGGGCTGGACGACGATGATGGTGAGGGTGAGGGTGCTGCCGGGGCCAGGGGCGGGGGCGGGGGGGTTGATGATGGTGATGGCGGCGAGGAAGGCGCGACGGGAGGGCTCGAGGGAGGTGCGACGGGGGGGCTCGAGGCTGGTGCTTCCGCCTGCTTATGATCATTGTCATCGTCGTGGTCGGGCTGCACTGCTGCTTTGGTGTTATCTCCACCACCGTATGCACCTGGCTTGTCCCAGCAGACTTCGACGAGCAGATCCGCAGTCTCTGGAGCCGCTTTGGTGGCTTCATTTTGGTCGGGAGTGTTGTAAGCTCCTGAGCAATCTTCAATGCCCGCAGCGCAAGACACGCTGACTGAGTTATCGGAACTGGTCAATTTGACACCTCCATCCACAAAGGGATACGGAACGCCGTTGATGTTGGACAAATCGGTGAAGACCTTCTCTGCCCAACCAACAGTGTATTCGAATTGGGTAATCGGTGGTGGATTGGGTGAGCAGATGGTTTTCTCGAGGGCCATCTTGACCGATGGGCCGCCAGAGCCATCGGCCTTGGTCAAGTAGGTACAGGGTTCTGAGCTGGTGCCAGCGGGTATGGTTAAGACTGTCTCGCAAGTGTCGACGTCGTGGACGTAGTGAATGTCTGTACCGCAAGAGTTCTTGATGGTAAAAGTACCAAGGCCAGAGGCGAGAGAGAAGAAGCCCGGCATGGCCGCAAGGGCAATTGTTGAATATCTCATATTCGCAATGGTGTGGATTTTGTTGATGCGACTAAAGAGTGTTTGGATATGTGTGTTGATAGATTTAGGTAAGTGAAGAATTGATGATTGATGATGATGAAGGCGACGTGCACTTGAAGGAGTGAAAGTGCAAGGCTGCTTCAAGCAGTTGGCGTCGTTGTTGGTTCTGCTGTCGTTGATAGCGTAAAGGAGTGATGCTGAAGAAGAAGAAGAAGAGAAGTTGGGGAAAGAGTGCGAAAGGCGCAAAGGGAAGAAGGGAAATTAACGGGAGGAACCTGGCGAAAAAAGAAATGAGGGAAAAAAAAGGGGTGGGGTGGGTTGAATAAAGAGAAGTAATATTAGCGCCTAGTCTGCTTTGTCCGCGCGACCTTGTTTTCTTTTCGCAAAGCGTCTTCAGGGATATGATTGGCTCATCGGCTTTGAAAAAAAGATAATTAACATTTCTAAGAGCGCTAGCGTCTTTGTCTGGTATTGGGCAATCTCAGGGGTACGCAGTTCATGCATGCATATATCAGACAATACGCCGCTGTGATTGGTTGTACCATCAAACCCATTGCAGTAGCGTCAGGGACCAGGGCAGGAGTAGGGTCAGGGATCAGGGACGAGACGATGAGCTTACTTGACGCTACTTAAAGTCTGTTGCTCTTCATGCAACGAAAAGAAAATAATCTGCGCGAGTATCCTTTAGTGGTTTATTATTATTTTACCTACAGCAATGGCCAGTTGGACGATCAGAAAGTGATAATGCGATGAAGTGATGAAGTGATGTTCTGGCTGTGGCTGTCATAATCAATTGATTTTTCAACGGCTGCTAGTAGCACTGAAGCCCACATGCTCATCTCGTGAGCCACATGCGACAACATGCGCAAGGTTACAGAAAGTGAGGCAATTAGAAAAGAACCACCGAGTGACACGTCATGGACAAGCCAATGCAGTCAGTAAGCAATTGTATGACCGTGTGCCAGTGACGACAGATAAAAATACCGCATTTGACTGTTAGAGAAATCTTCACCCTGTATTGTAGTCACAAAACAGAGTAAACCTATCAGTTGTCGTTTTGCTGCCAAGTTCTCGAGTAGAAGGGAGATGCTTCTGCTGAGAGGGGACTGCTGGCGGCAATCATGGCACTGACCCCATTATACTCTCGGAATGGTTGACTGTCCCCGTTCAAGTGCAGCTCTGATGTTCAAACCTCTCGGCTTCTTTGTTGACCGGCTGAAGAATGCTGAAATGCTTGCCCACGTTCCATGTTCCTCAAGAAAGAGCCCGGGCCAGATTATATGCATAGCCTCCTGCGATTGTTATCAGCAAGCAACAGCGGACAGCAGCTTGAACTCGAAGGGACGCGGAGAAAGTATTCCTGAGAGCGATTTTGTGCGGTGGTGCGGAGGATGGGAGGAAAGTTTGATGACTAAGCTAAGACTACGGCGCACTAGGCGGACCAAAGCTGCCTCCACTAACAGCTCGTCCATCTCTCCGCCCTCTGGACCGAGTCGCAGTCTAAAGAATCGTGCAACGTTTTATAGCTTGCTAGATCCCCTCCTGCCTTGGTCAGGCCCCCGCCTCCTCCGTCCAATCCGCAATGGCTCCCATCACAGACGAAACAGTGGAAGCTCTTCGGGACACCATTCATAAGCTGGAATCTCGGGTGCAGCAATTGGAAGCCAAGCTAGGGCATCGCGATGGATCTTCTCCTGCGGGCAGCTCAACCAAATCTCCCCAGTCCGTCCGGATGATTCTGATGGGCCCTCCCGGGGCTGGTACGACCCCAACAGCCCCAGAAGCCTTGCTGCTCCAGAGCTAACCGGTTTGCATAGGCAAAGGGACACAAGCACCGAAGATCAAGGAAAAATACTGTGCTTGCCACTTGGTAGGCTGTCGCAACAATGTCGTGTGCGAGATCCGGCCACGAATGCTTACGATATATTCTAGGCAACAGGGGATATGCTGCGATCTCAGGTAGCGAAGAAGACCTCGCTCGGGAGGGAGGCCAAGAAGATAATGGATCAGGGCGGGTTAGTCAGCGATGAGATAATGATCAATATGATCAAGGGTGAATTGGAGAACAATCAGGAGTGTAAACAAGGGTAGGGGAAATCCGACAAGCTCAAGAAGTGCGTACGCTAATACGTCCTTGTAGCTTCATACTTGACGGTTTCCCGCGAACAGTCGCACAAGCTGAGCGATTAGATGATATGCTGACAAGCAAGAGCCAAAAGCTTCAGCACGCCGTTGAGCTACAGATCGACGATGGCCTTCTGGTTGCCAGGATAACAGGACGTCTGATCCACCCAGCTTCCGGCCGGTCGTATCACAAGATCTTTAATCCGCCAAAAGAACCTATGAAGGATGACGTGACGGGCGAGCCATTGATTCAAAGATCTGATGACAACGCCGACACACTGAAAAAACGACTAGGGGTATACCACGAGCAGACCACACCAGTCGTAGCCTACTACCAAAAGACGGGGATCTGGAAGCCAATCGATGCCAGCCAAGAACCAGGGCAAGTGTGGAAGAGTCTACTGGGGGTATTTGAAGGGGACAAGTCTCCATCTTCAAGTACGACTGGCAGTCTGCTTAGCAGGATTGGGCTAAAATAGTAGGCCTCACCTCCAAATTCCTCGATCTTTGGCATAGCAAATGAAAGCTATCGAGGCTAAAAGCATACGTGTTTGGACTTTTCAACGAAGCCATTAGAATGATCCTAATCTTGCAGGGCGGAAGATATGGGTTGTGTACTGCATATGCACTGTACACTATGCCAGCTCAATGAAGGCCTTGTGCAATGGCCTGATATCTCATACCCCTTGTGTTCGCTTTGAAATCAATGATTACCCTGACTGCACTGACGTCACTTGAGTTGACCCTAATGTTCTCTCTTTTCTATACGGAAACTCGCCAACCTATGTAAATAACGAACACAGAGAACCCTGAGGCTACGCTTTGCGGGATGAACAAGCTGGCTTGGTGTGAAAACACTCTATGATCAAACTACCAGACGCAGACATCAGTCAGCTTAAACCTTGAGCAATCGGACACGAAGCCTTCTCAGCAAGCAATCGATACACTGTCTGGACACTGGCTGACGATCCAAGTGTGCCATACCACTATGTTTCCGTTTTTCTCTCGGCATGCGCTTACTACGTGTAGTGGGTCAGGTATTCGGACTTTGCTCAGTCTTCCAAAGTTCACTTCCCTTTGTAACGTCGCTATTAGCATCACACTCCAAGACACCAGCCATTAGCTTTGCCTATTGCTTAGGACTCAGAAACAAAAGCATTTTGTCCAAATTGTTTTACAGAGCCTTAATGACGGAAGCGTTAGCCTAATATGTAAGCGAAGGACCCTGTCGATCAGATTTCTTTTTCCATCCAAAGCCTGAACACATCTACTTTATGATAATGGCAAAGTCCACCTCGCTCCCTCATCATACTTCCCACTGTTTAGCTTGACAAGAAAGCTCTAAACACTGTCTACTTACCCAGCCCATTAACATCTACTTACCTAACACCACTCCCAAGCAAGCTGTCTTATACTCCAATCTTCTCGAGGTCCAACCTCACCTCCATAACTGACCTTTGACACCAGGCCTTTTCTCATACGCAAAAAGCGTCTCGGAGGGCTCAGCACGACCGGTCATAAACACTACGAGGCCACTGTTGCTGAAGAGAATGAGGAGTTCTCCTTGCTAGCCGACGTCTTTGCGCCTCAACACAACAAGCGAGTACCAAAAGGCACCGCCCACCTTAGCAAACGCGTGCCTCTTACCGCAGCCGACAAGAAGAAGGTCAACAAGGCCTCGATCGGCCTTCCTCTTCCGCGGACCTTCAAGTTATTCACCTATAACTGCAACCCCTTCATCCTCGAATACTCACTTCCTGTGGAAGACTTTCACAAGAAGAACCTTGATCACCACGTCAACATCCGCACCATCGCTGGCTTCAACACCACCTCTGAGGCACCCCGAGCACCCCTTCGCTCAACTCCTGCTGCTCAACAGCACACCTCACTGGGCGGGTCCACTTTGTATTCGATAACCAATCAAGATACCTTTGCAGCTCCTCGAGACTTGAGGCTAGATCCTTCTGAGAATCTTCAAAACCGTCAGACCTCTAACAAATATGCTCGCCCAGTCATTTCTAACTCACGTTTGAACAAGATCAACCCAAAACTCGTTGCGAAAGTCTACACTTGGTTAGCTAACGTCAGCGCACCCGCAGACACCGAGCCAGAATACTCAAACTTTGTGTCAAATATAGTCATTGACGAAGAGGGTTGGGATTTGATTGAGCGAAGCGCCCGTCAGCGAAAGTCCCGGTTACGTCAAATGCCCAATACCATGGCGACTGAAATCAATCAAACCTCTGTCCGTGGCGGCAACAATCCTCGCCCCAGTGGGAGCTACTCACGTACCAGTGAAACTCGCACTCGCACAACTATGACTACCATCAAAGACCACCCTGGCACGTCAGCTCGCCGACCTAAGAGCATGCCTTCTGGAAGTCAATTACCATCTTGCTGGAGCGATGAGATGGACGAATTCATTTGTCACATGGAGGCACAATGCGAGTTCAGTACCAAGTCCATCGTCAGGGCATTGAAACAGAGATTTGCAGAGTTGAGGGAGGTGAGTGCGCCACGTCTCTCACTCCAGCTTTGCTCATGTATGCTGACACTGTTTTAAGTGTGTCATCCAGGAAGAAGCCATCCAGCGTCGCATAGATACCCTTGACAATCAGGATAATCCTTACTTCATCAAAGGAGCGGAGATGGCTATTGTTCAGGCGGAGGCGAATGGATATGAGATGCCACCTTTTGATCCTGCCAACTATCCGATCATCCGTTGGGTACATCACTTCTCTGCAGTCCTTAAATGCCATTGATCTGACCGCTGTGGTGTAGGAAGTCAAGCCTGACCACCTCGTTCTCGGCATAAGCCCAGGCAAAGAGGTCATAGATCCGGGTTATGAGTACAGCCTTCAACCACGCGTCGCCGGTGGTGTTGACATTGATACCATCAAAATCGGACCCGCCACACCCAAGAAGACCCTCCCTTTTCGCTCTCGCCAAGAAGCGAATCGTCGCGTCCAGAACGGTAAGTCATCCCCAGTTAATTCTCTGTTGGATATCACTAACATCCAACTACAGCAGGGACATACTTCAACACCAAGGGCCTCAAATGTCTCACGGACATCACCAGTGACATCAACGGTCGCTCAAGCCATGAGGCCAAACATGATCCTAGCAATGACGGTGGACTAGCCAACATCACCAACACCATGAACCACGCCCGCATAGCCGCCATCTCTCACAATGACCGCATAAACGGCGGCATATTGGATAGTCAAGTCTACAGCACACCCACCAAGAACTCCAAAAAGGCCGCATCAGACGCCAGTCATGACACCATCCGAGCCATCAACAACGGGTCTCCCACTCCAACCCGCGGACTCTATCGTTCCGGTCGTGAGAATGCAATGTCGAGCTCCACCACCGGCACAAGCATCTTGGGCTTTGGTCGTGAGGGTTTCGGTCGGGAGAATTCTGGCGGACCCACCATCCTCGAGCGTAGGAGAGCGAGACAGGAGAATCGTGATCTGTCGCTGACTTATGGTGCGGGTGAATTGCCAAGGACTCCTTGAAATACGATCCAGACTTCATAGTCTATGAAGTATAGTTGGACGACTAATCAGTGAGCAAAGACCAAGCATGAGTCGGGGTCGATTGCAATTTCCAGCGAGGAAGCCGTGGGAACTGTGTTATCATCACGTCCCATGGCTTGAAATATTCACACATCCATAATAAAAGCAAGGGACCTTTTTCTCCATCATGTCCAATGGCCCTTTATTTATACCAATCCAATTTTCGGCGATAGAGCCGTAGGAACTGTGGTATCCTCACGTCCTACGGCCCAATACGCATTCTATAATCCAGTAAAGAAGCCGCGGGAACCGTGTCCTCGCACATCCCAGGCCTCTTAGCTGGGTATTAGCTAGCGACACTTCACATACATCAGCCTCATCATCTCTTCGGCGGCCTAGCGATACGATACGAGATAGATAGATAGACTAGTCCATCAGGCACCCTCATAGCGAACCCAGAAAAAAAAAACATGCATACTTACTTACTTACACCGTTCCACAGTCCCATCAAATGCCAGTAGCCAGTAGATCAGTCACAGCCTGCCCGTGAGCGGCGCCCAGTCCCTTCCCGCCTCCTCCTTCCTCCTCGCCCCTCAACCCCCCCACCCACCCACCCACCCCCCCATCTCCTCCCTCCCAACCTCCCTCTCCCCAACCAATCCCCCCGCAACGCCCCACTGCTCCGCCAGCACGCACGCAAAGAGGTGCTTACAAAGCGGTACGTTGGCATCCTGGTGCTCCTCCAACGTTAGACCGCCCCAGCGCCAGGGTTTTTCTTGCCCGTGCTCATGCGTGTTCCCTAGCGCTTCTCCATCTCCGGCCTCCTCGCCGCGTTCTGGATTCTTATTGTTCAGCGACATCTTTTTCTCATACGCTTCATATGCTTCATAGTCCACATCATCATAGTCCTCATAGTCCACATAGTCCACATACCGATCCCCACCCGCACCATACGCCCCAAAAGCCCACGCCTTGCAGGTACAACTCCACGCCTGTGTCCGCACTTCGTACCATGAGGACGTAGCTGCGCCCTCGCCCGTGTCCACTCTGCCTCTGCCTTTATTTCTGTTGCCGTATCGAGATGACCGTGCACCACTTTGGTGCGCGATGGAGGAGGAAGAGGAGGAGGAGGATTTGACGTAGTAGATTATTCTCTCCTTGGTCCGGGGGGGGGTTGGGTGGTTGTTGTTGTTGGGGTTGTGTATGTCGTTCTCAGAAGGGAGAGGAGAGCGCCTCGGTTGTTCCTCATCATCGTCAAGACGAGCTTCTTGCGCTTCTCCTCCTCCTCCCATCTCCCTCTCTCTTTCCCCCACTCCTCCCCTCTCCCTCTCCATCTCCCCTTTCCTCTCTCTTTTCCCCTCCTTTTCCCCATCCCCTTCCCTCTCCGTCCCCTCCCTCTTCCTCCCACGCTGCTCCTCTCCCACCCCCAAAGCCGATGACAACGCCGATGATGCCTCCGCCTTATACCGCACCCTCGTAACGAACCCCCGATCCAGCAAATCGAGCGCCGGCAGCAGGATATGCGGGAACAGGGCGTGGAGGGTCAGTAGAGCTGGTTTCGCGGCTGTGACTGGGTCAGAGTTGGGGTCGAGTTTGGTACACTGTGAATGTGAGGGGGAGAGGGAGGGTAAAGGGGAGAGGGTCGAGAGGGTTGATAGGAGGGCGTGGGGGATGGAGGGGGAGGTGAGTGGGTGGTGTGGGGAGGATTGTGGCATCTGGGGGAGTGGGTGCAAGGTTAAGGAGTGCAGGGATTTAGCGGCGGCTTGGGGGATTTTTTGAATGTGGAAAGGGGACGAGGCGGATGAGAGTTTTTATTGGGGGCTGAGATGTTACAAAGTACTTTACATATATATATATATATATACAATATGAAAACAGTTTTTTGACTGGAGTATTTATTGATTGATACAATCACAATCAATTACCCCTATTCTGCCTTGCGTCCACGGTAACGATTTACAACGGTGATAAACTGTTAGTTCATGTCAAGTCTATTAACCCTACGCTCTTCAAACATACACACAATCCCCAATCCCCCAACCCAAAGAAGTCCTCCCATACACATCCTCCCCTCCCTATTCTACCGCACTTCTGTCTTCTTCCCCCCCCCCTTACCCCTGCCACCACCGCAGCAACGCAACGTAACCCCAGCAGCGCAGATACCCCTCCCCTCCGCTCCCCTCTCCTCTCCTCTCCTCTCCTTTCCTTGATCAATAAAACGTCTACGAACTACCTCTGACTGACTGACTGACTGACTGACTGACTGACTGACTGACTGACTGGCTGCCTGACTGCCTGACTGCCTGACTGTTTGTTTCTATTCAAAAGCGCTGGTTTGATGGTGTGGTATGATGTGGTATGGTATGGTATGATACGATATAATATTTCCTACTTCGGGGGCCCGCTTGGTTATGAGATGATGGGGTGGGATGAATGGGATGAGTGCGAAGGATTGGGATCAAGGGGTGGGGGTTGAGTTGGGTAGAGGAGGGGGAGAGGAGGGATAGAAGTAGGGGGGGTTGGATGGGATAGAGGAGGGATAGGGATAGGAATAGTGATTTAGGGGTTGGTTGGTAGGTAAAGTATGGCTTTTTCTCCCTATTTTGGGGTACAGGTTAGTGATTTGCTATGTTGGGGGATGTCGTTCCGAGGGAGATGTATGTGATGTTTCGCTTCCCTTGATAAGAGTGTATGGTGATGGATTTGTGTGTGTCCGTTCTTGATACTAAGGAGTTGAGAGAGCGTCTGTTGACGATATAATCTTGGTAGCTACAGTCCCATTGATTTACCCGGTTTGATATTCGATTCCCAATTTATGTGCATGACTGAGATATATTATTGGCTAATCGTCATGCTCTGGGCAAATGCGGACGAGATTTTTACGAGCCACAAATCGGGATGTAAACAGACAGGTATGTAAGACTTCTATTTTCGCTCCTCTGCCTTAGTTTGGCTTCTTTTCCTCGTAAGAAAAACGTTGATGTTGTCTACTCAAAAATTGATGGATCCTACTCTATGAAGGATTTTCCCAAAAAACACCTCCTGGTACATCAATGCTTCCAGCTGAAGATCCCCCCTTTTGAACACAGCCAACGAGCTAGCTCCTCTACTTTCTCTTTCAGGTCGTTCATCCATTCATCCACGCACAGAAACGAGGTTTCCCTGAAATAACAAGTCCTCAATTCTCAGTGGAGTGAGCTGCTATCGTTCGGTTGGGCGCGATAATTCCATAGCAGAGATCTCGAAAGTCGGCAAAGAGAGCGAATTCTCTAGAAATCCTGTATATACGCTTGAGTGGGAGTTATTACACACCTCTATGCATGTACGAGTACGTACGCCATGTAGAATCGCGTGTAGCTTCAACCAAAATGTAGGATTTGTCCACCGCGCAAATGACGGCTTTGGAAACCCCCACTGGCTGCCTCCCCAATATATATCCCGCAACGAGGCCTTATATCACCAATGACTCCTTGTTCCAAATTCCAGAAAATGAAGCAACAAGACCAGATCCCATATCTCTAGAAACCAAGACTGTCCAGCATTCGTTAATGAGCCCCATGTATGCATGCATGCATGTATATCTACTCCTCACGACATATCATCCCCTTTTACGAAACCACCCCCACTTTCAACCCCCCACCCAAACAAGACCCCAACCACGAAATCCGCCCGAAAGAAAAATAAAATACAGACGTCCAGGCGGAGTCTCGTTCCCGAAGAGGAAGGGAGGGGGGAAGGGGGAATAATTTCGCGATGGTTCTGAGATGTTGGATGAATGAATGAAGAGAGGGAAGGGAAAGAAGGAAGAAAAGAAGGAAAGAAAAGAAGGAAAGAAAAGAAGAAAAGAATGGTGGTCGGTCGAGGGGTAAGTCAGTCGGGTGATTGGGATGGGAGGGGGGATAGCGTGGCAATGGCACACTTTGTGTATGTAGGGTAAGATAAGCTAGGCTTGTAATCACCAAGAGGGAAGGAAGACGGGCGTTGAGCGTGGTGGAATCTCAGATCTAGTTATGATTGAGTGGTACCTAGTAACTGCATCACTTGATCTTCTTATTCCAATTATTCTTCGTGGGTTTGAGAAGAGGACATAAGCCTTTCAAATCCACGCGAGGGTATATGGCCATTCTCGCGTTGTTTGATCCCAGAAAAACTGGCTGTTTTAAAAATGAGAATGGGTTGTTATCCGTGCAATCAGCCCGAAATGTGAAAGAGATAGGCCACTCATGATATCGTTGGCATACCGCCATTATTTCTCTTGATATTGGGCAAAGACTTATGACGGGAACCTTCGGAAAGAGATATATCCTAAGCCAGAGCAAAGTAGTACCAACGCGATAAAGAGCTCACCTCTACAACCCACATCCAAAGGCTAAGCAGGACCCCAGACTTACATGCTCACGGCTTTGTACCGAGACCGTCCGCGCTTGGAGCTTTAGGTGGATCCGGATCATGCCCATATATACATAAATACATGTGTATAGATATCTAAAGTAATGGCGATGACGATCAACATCTAATCAACCGAAGATGATACGATACTGATTGTCCCCATTGAGAATTGAAGTATCCCCCACAAACGTTCACACCATGCGGTCCAGGAGTATCGAGATGTGAGTGGATCCAGTACTCGGGCGATGTATGTTGGTACCCACACAAACCGGTGGCTACGCACGGGGAAGAATCCTCCGTTGCCGTGACGCGATGGCTTTTTGATGGATTGCTGTGAGAGACAGGTAGCGGTCTCGATGTTGCTGACCCTTGGCGAGGCATAGATGTAAAGCTTGTCGTTAACGGTTCGCCAATGTTCTTGGATCCTGATACCTTCTGCAGCAATGGTGGCTTTTGCTCCTACGAGAGAATGACCAGAGACTGCGACGCGGTAATCGGGGTTTTTCGTCGTGGAGCCTTCTTAGGAATTGAATGGCGGGTTTGCTAATACCTCTCCATGAATTCCTGAAGTCCAGATGGCCGTGGCAGGATTTGCAGAAAACGGGGACATGGGCTTAATCCATTTTGAAGTCTTCAGCCCAAATGTGGTGGGACTCGGAGCTGCGGAAGGCAAGGATACTGGGTTCGCCTGGATGGGAAATGGCGATGGAACCCGGTGCATTCATTATAAACCCGTGTCTTTTCTCGGGCGAAAGATCTGTATCGTGAATATCGGCCATATCATTCCACTCAGATACCGTCGTGTACTCACTCTTTTCCAGATGTGGCCAATTGCCTGCTTGGACCTTCGGACAACCATCACCAGGACACCTCAGCGGATCGCCTGTCGAGTTGTTGTTACCGGGCCAGTGCGAAACGGCTGCAAACTGCGAAATGAGCTGAAGGTTGCCCAATTGATTTCGATTTATGCATCTCTGTTCTGCTGCGTCTTTGGGATCTTTGCAAGCGTTAGCATGGAAATTCCAGATAATTTTTTTCTGGTCTGTCATCGTAGTGTCGATTTGTGCGTGGTACACAATAAGCGACTAGAAAGCCGAAGACAAGGAGGGATAGTTTCATTGCAAAACAAAGGTACAATATCAACGGGTTGTGTTGAAAAAATGAAGGGCAAGACTGGCAGCTCAAGCCCAAAATAATGTTTTAGAGGCATGAAAAAGCTACACCATAGAGTGCTGACCGGTCTGCTATAGCAGCCCTGGCCAATTCATTATCACACCATGGCCGCGCCTTGGTTCGATAGTATTCCTAGCGTGTTTAGAGAAATGGAAGGCGTAGACACCATGAATGCAATGGAGGCATTGAACAAGATTGGAAGCAAGCAAGGGGGTGTTGATGCCGATGAAATCCCCGTCATCATGGCTTGAACCATTATTTGGAAAAGACAAGACGACGGAGCGACAGGAGCCCCAAAAATGTTATTGCGCTGGTATCGAAGCCCTGTTGGCGTCACGGAAGGTTAAGGAAAATCAAGCGGGCAAAAGCTCAGAGACGCCACTGCGATGGCTTGGATATCTCATCATGTTTACAAAGATAGATGGATACCGAGATTGACGTGGATGAGAGTGCTGCCGGAGGAAGAGAGTGAACCTTGAGCAGACACGGCATTCAAAAGCGGTGAAGGCAGCGCCAAAAAAAAAAACAATGATATCAGTCAGACCGGCACCGACGATGAACTTCCTTCAGTCTTTCGTATCGAGCCACAAACGTGGGCTATAGACAAGGTGCTGAAATTCTGAAGAAAGAGAATACGACAGCAGAGGTCCAAGCGTACATTTTGACTTCTACAAACCTTGAGGACGACGTTGCATGCGCGCTGAGAAAGAATCAGCCATTGAACCTTCGCTTGACCGACGAGGAAGGATTTTCAGGAGGATTTAGCGCGAGCGCCCCGTTGCCTCCCCGGACGGGACCAGCCTCCTTCCTCACCGTCACACTGCATCTCAAAGCTACCGTGCATGAAAGAGGATCTACCATAAATTGTCCGAAGAACGCAGGAATAATATGTCAGACCAGATGGCTATCGGCCCGTCTTCGCATATTCGGCGGGGGTAATAAAACCTTTGTGTTCCTTGAGGAAGCTTAATCGTCCTGCATGGACCATCCTCTGAACCGTGTGACCTCGCTCCTACCCCCCGCGCCCTCGTGCGTATTAGGTTCGTGGGATGAGGCTCCGAAGATTACTTAGCTGGCTAACTCCGAACGAACAAAAAGTCACGGAATACGGCGGGACTTCTACACCGTTGTGTTAACAACGAAGAACTCCGAGGCGTCCTTCCTAATTTGGCGGGTCCTGTCCTCACAGGAGAAGGTCGGTCTCTTCAGACGTGGGTGCCACCGAACAAGCTTTCATTGATCCAGTGGCGTTGGCTGAAACTTCTCTAAGTATAGGACCCTGTTCCTCCGGCAACGCCGAAGCTCGTTCGAAGAGATACGATGGAATGGATACGCAAGGCTCTCATTGGGCATGAGAACAATCGTTTGGAGATAGGCTTGAGCACGAGAACATCAGGGAGTTTGTGGAGGTTGGCGGAAGTGCTCGGAGGGAGAGTGAGCCTGCTGGTTGGTTGGGAGGAATGTGGGGGTGAGGGGGTGTTGGTCGATGAGAATATTGCTTGAGAATAGGAGAGGGTCGAGATGGTGTGTTGGGGTTGAGCTTACGGGTTATTGGAAGAACTTGGAGATCTCTGTGGATGCTGTGTTGGCAGTTTGGTATCTTTGGAGGTCGAAATTAGACCTGGTTAGTGATGGGTTTCGGCCCTCTCTGTTACGATTGCGTGAGTTTCACATACGACTTTATGTAAAACGGTTCCCTTTTCCATACTCCCCCCTCCTTCCTTCTTCCATCATATCTCCTCCATCTCGCTCCCTTCGCCTTCGTCGTCATCATCAAGCCCCAACTCTGCAAAATCCCCCACCTCCACCCTCTCCGGCCTCACAAACACGCCCCTGTTCCTCCCACATGTAAAATACCGTTTCCCCGAGGCGACGCTGCCGTCATTCTTGCCCACCGGTTCGTCGAGCGTGATGCCGATCCAGGGCGCGCCAGGGGGGCCAGGCAATGAGGGGATGGCGCCGACGTAGGAGATGAGGCCGCGTTTGGTGGGCGAGGCCGTGAGGCGGCAGCGCTGGTTGAGTTGGATTTCTGGGGGTGGATGGGTGGCGATTAGGTGATTGGTGTTTGGTAGCTGGGTAGTAGAGGTAAAGAGTAAAGGGATTGATTGATGCAGGCGGGCTGCTCTTCGAAAGATCGAGGGGAAAGAGTCGGGGTTCTTCACGAAGACAAGAGGGTGTAAATGGACAATATGAGAGGAACAGTGTTAGACTCACTTCGTTCTTCGACCTCGTTCCACATCTCCCTAACCTTTCGCTCTTGGATCTCGGGTGCGGCGGGATCGAAGCGGCCTATTTTGTGGTCCTTCTTGTAGGCGCGGACGGTGTCTGGGAGGGCTGAGTATTTCGACTCGGGCATCTCATACTTGGGGACGGAGGAGAGTGGCGGTAGTGTTGAGATGGGGTGAGGGGTGAGGGATGTGACCTTGAGGATTCATTGTTAGATACAGCCTTGTGATGGCAGACAATGTCGACACTCAGAAGGCCAGTCGCGAAGACGGTTTCTTTGGGGCGAAAGAAGCCTTAGGGCTGATTCGCTGAATGTCACAAAATCCATAGCGTATGCAATGGATGTTACACTGCAGGCAGAGATATGGACGCAGTCCGCGAGACAAGAATAGGTGCAGGGATTTGCGGGAGACAGGTCAAATCTGCATCTCTCTATGCCAAACTTAGATGTTTGACAGTCATTGGCTAGCACGCTGGGTCTGTGGTCTCAAAAACCATGAGCATACCTTTATCTCGGCATAAGCAACCAAGGGCCACCTGCCAATCTCAACGCTTTCTTCATCCTCAGCTTCGATTGGCGTCTCTTGCTGTCGGTCCGGCAGCCGTAGCGTCAGAATCTGAGATGACGGTGCAATGCCGGTTACTGGCTCTAGCTTGGTCTTGAGGTGTGCAATTGTCCAAGATGGGGTGATGCGGCGTTCTGAGGAGGAGGCGCTGGAAGTGATCAAGATGGGTATGTCGCGTGCGGTGGTCATGGATTGATGAGACATGGCAGCTGTTGCCCCTATGGAATTTGATGGATTGGATGTAGCGGTTCTTTGTTGTGTTTGGACTGGGTGTTTGATTCGGTTAGACAGTATATTCGAATTGATGCCGTTCGTAAGATAGCAAACACGACAAACTCCAACGTTGTCTGACTATAGTTATGCTACAAGCAAATATATTAGCCTTTTGAACGAGGTGCATTGCATTAGTGATGTCTAGTTGATGCTTCTTTGACCGCTGCTTCGCGCGCTTTTGTTCAAGGATCACAATCCCCTTCTCTCCCCCCCACTCCTCCGATCAAAGATCGACTTTTCTTGCAGCAGAATATGCATACGTCTGAGTATGGTGATCATTATGTGGGAAATCTCACCTGCCTTTTTTTTTATATCTCATCTCATTATCCTTGTGTCATATTCGATACACCTTTTCTCTCCCAATCTTCGGCTTCTTGCACTTTGCAGCGCGCTGGATGGGCTGTTCAACCTGGACGCCAAGAACAGCGGTACGGGCCAGCACATCAGAAAAACCCAACCGACCTGCAAACAATCGCTACTCCTTACACTACTTCCAACCCAAAAGCGAACCAAACCAACCGATTAAACAGCCCATAGCCTATTGTCTCACCGCCTGAACCTTAGCCCAACCAAGTCTTGCACGCCCTGCAGGGCCAAAAGAGCAGAAAAATACGACCTGAAGGACCTTTGGGCAGCTCCTCGTCAACGTTGGGAAGAAGGCGACAGGTCTTATTGCACGACCAACTACCTGCCCAGTGGAGATTGCAGTGCCATCATATTCTTCTTCCATGGCCCAATTCGACTTGCCTCACTTAAAAACGCGAGCTGGACCGAGCATCTCCTAATTGGTGATTATGCTTGGCCACACCGCCAATCGGCAGACTTTGGGGGGAGGCAAACCCTGCAGAAACACCTCATCAAGTCTTTGAAGGCGACATCCTACTCGTACTTCGTACTAGACGGTTCGTCGGGCCTGAGAGGATTTCCCACGGCATCACGTTAAGCAATTATAAGCCTCACCCAAATGCTGCAGATCACCGTTCGTTCTTCACAATCAAATCGACTGTCCTTTGATCGGCCCAGAAATAGCATATGCAGCCTTGACCGCAATTCGTTGCCCCCCATTCCATTCATGCATTCCCTACCAATGGGTATCCGCTGACAGATCATTTGCCGCCTTGCATTCTCCTCCTATCATCGCCCGCGTCAAAAGAAAAACCAATCTTGGGGTTGTTTCAAAAACGGTCCGATGCTACCATCGCCGTCCCTTCTCCTCCTGATAGCGTCAAAGTATCAAAAGGTCCAGCTGCACTAAAACTACCAGCTATTCCTTTTGGGCGTCATGCGAACAGGAGGCGTCTGCAGCGGATGACTTCCCCGAAAGAGACAGGGCAGGCACTGGGAGATCTAAGGTAGAAGTAAGGTAAAGCCTGGCTACCTACCTACAGGCTTGGCGCATCCCAGCCCTCATTTAAGCACATCTGCGTGGACACTACTTTTGATGCTTCCCCGGATCTCTGCATTCGCCTAGGCGTGAGAGGCGATGGACCATGTTTCATTGACGTCGGCCCAATGCTACCCGCAAGTTCGCAAACACGAATGCTATTGGTTCGTCCCAGTCCTGGTTAGTCTCTGTGCTGGGCTGGAAAGGGAAAGCGGACTGTGCACCTCGGCCAAATTAAATGATCTGGGTATAATGATACCTGAGTGTTAATATGACAGATGCCCCGTTGGTTGATCATCTCCGATGTGTGATCTCATCGGGCGGAACATAACCATAGCCATCATTCCAAATCTCTAAAAAGCGTCACAATCTCTCCGACGTCTTAAAAAGGCCACCATAGCCTCACCATCTTTCTCATCATCTTCATCTTGCAACAAGCTTCACAGCTCATCACCACCATGATTGATTATCACAAGCACCTCCTCAGTCCAGTCGCCAACCTGGATATCAAAGACCGCGTCCACCAGAGCTCCTCTTCCCTGCCTGCCTTCTCGCGATCAAGCAGTATCACTTCCCCTCCTTCACAGTATTCGCCCAGGCCCTCTTCTCCAGCTTCCTACTCTTTGTCTCGTTACTCAACCAGTGCGGCTACACCAAATCATTACGGTCCACAGCCAGTCCATACTTCTCAGCATATCCCTTCTCAGCCGCCACCGCCGCTTTCCAACACGGCTCAAGCGGTATTCCAGCAGAACCCAGGCCTGAACCCAGCTGCAGCATCCGCCAAGCGTCCCCCACCGAACGGTAAATGCAAATCAGGCTCTCCCGGTAAGAGCAAAGGCAAATGGTCAGCAGCCGAAGATGCCAAAATCATCGTGCTCCGTGGCCGTGGCATGAAATGGGACGACATCAGCCAGGAAATCCCAGACCGCAGCCCCATCGCCTGCAGATTACACTACCAGAACTACCTCGAGAAGCGAGCCGACTGGGATGAGGAGCTACGCAACAAGCTCGCAAGAGTCTACGACCGGTATGATCCTCCTCTCTTGTCCAAACTCTACGACGGGCCCAAGACAAAAACTCGCCGTACCCGCACCCTTCTGAACCAAACCAGCTGACGTTTCTTGTAGCCTCAAGCCCGACCTCTGGAACCCCATTGCAAACGAGCTCGGCGTGCCCTGGCGTGCATGTGAAGCGATGCATTGGGCCCTCGGTGAAGCCGACATGTGCCGTCGTGCCAACGTGCTCCCATGGCCCCTCGGCAGCAATCGCCCCGAGCCGGCAAGTGCACCACCACCGAGTGCCGGCAGAGTCGCCCAGCGTGATCGCATGCGCGGATCGACTCGCGTCTTCGAAGGCCGCGACATCACCACCATCACTTCACCGAGCTTCCACAGCATCAACGGCAACGGCAACGTCCCTTACCCCGGCGTCGCATCTCCCATGGGTTTCCCAAACATTAGCAACGGACATTCCTTTCCCGGCTACGACGACGAGCACGACAACGACGAACTAGAAGACGAAGAAGGCGAAGGCGACGCCGAAGACGAAGACGACCAGCAGCGGCAGGAGTACTCAGAGGGACCCCGCGTGCGAAGAAGGAGACTCGGCAACGGGACCCGCCTGCCCAGCCTCGCGGAGCTGGACCGCTCCATCGCGGCCGAATTCGCCGCCGCCGGCCGCGGCGGGGGGGTCATCAAGCAGGAGGAGGAGCAGCAGCAGCAGCAGAAGACGAGCAGACGCATCAAGCACGAGCACGATAGGAGGGGATCGGGTTGTTCGGGCGGTAGCAGTCGTCGGAGTCGCTGAGGCGGCTTTGAGGGAATGGGATGGGAGGGGAGGGGAGGGGATGGGGTTCACGATTGATTCGACAAGGGAGGGTATGAGTATGGGTATGGGTATGGGTATGGGTATGTATGGATGGTGGGGCACAGAGTTATCGAGGCATAGGCATGGGTATGGGTACGGGTACGGATATTGATATGAGCGTGGGTATGGGTATTGATATGGGTATGGGCATGGGTATGGGAGCGCGCGCCTGGGGCGACCCCCCTTTTTTTTTCTTCTTCTCCTACGCCGGACAAAAAAAGTTTACACATACATCAAGGAGATGCGGTTTTCGGCATTTATCTGCCAAGAGGGCAAAAAAAAAACAAGAGTAATAGCATGCATTTGGCATACCTTGTACACTAGACGGCCCCGGCTGGCAAACTTTTACGCTCTCTACCATACATAGATGAGAGAAGAAGAAAAATGTATTCAGTCCTTATACCAGGGGCTGGCTTTTCTCCCTGGTGATGATTCCTTGATAAGATTTTTCTCTCCTCATCATTGTCCTCCTCATTATGCAGGAAGAAAATCTCAACCATTCGTTTTCCCTTTTCCTTCCAATCCAGCCTCCATCAGCTGAAGCAAATGGAAAATATTAAAAAAACCGCGCTAGCACAAATCGAGCCACCTCCCTCAGAGAGAGATTAAAAGAGTCCGTGTCTCACATTCGTTCCTGGCCTGCCCTGCCCAGCCCAGCAAGTGTGGGAACAGAATAAACTCTGAGAAAAAAAAAGAGGAAATCACGCAAGCCTCGGTACATGGGTAGCTGCTGGGCTGTCAGAAAATTTTCAACGTTTCGTGTTCAGGCAGGAATGATGTCATATGCATGCGGAGGGAGGGAGGGAGGGAGGGATGTAAGGGATTGGAGAAGGTCGATCCGGAGGTGTTCGCCTTGGGGGTTTGGGGAGTTGGGAGCTAATGCGCGGTGTTGGCCGTTGTTTCAGAATCGGTTCGCCCTTGTGATCGGGTGAACGTAAGCTGTGAGCGGTAAGGGACGCGGAGTAATTGGTGGATTTGAGTCCGACCTCGATGGCGAGCGTATTTCTGGCAGCTTTTCGTGTGCAGGGATAGGGGTTGTATGAACTTCTTTGGTGGGATGCAAGGCGCTGCAAATTGTCAAAGTCGATGTCTTGCATTTCTTTTTGATGTTCCTGGTCATGGGGCTGTGGGTGTCGCGTGCAGTCTTGAAATCACGATTATGTAAAGGTGAGTTGTCAATTGTCATTCGTCGTCTTGGCTATGCCCGGTCTTCTCGGCAAGGCTGACATGTCGGAACTGTTCGCCTGAGGGTGCCACCTTATGCATAGCATCCCGTTGTTTCGAAAGAAATTGGGAAATGGTCATGGAAAATGGCAGGGCGTGGACCTCTTCGGCCGTTGAGCACGGACACTTAACAGGTCCACCAGGATCCAGGCAGCATAGAGGGATGTGCATGCTGCAGTGATGACCCTGGTCGGTGCAAGGAATCCCTGGCGTAATTGCAGGAGCTACCTGTTCTTTGTCTCAAAGTCTTCGAAAAAGCGATCGTATGGCGGGTCGGAGATGAGTAGTGGTAAAAGGGAATGAGCTGCTGATGGCTGCAAGACGTCGAAACTCGGTATCACCCTAGGGCTGGCTGTCATCTTTCAAATGTGGCGCCACCTCGTTGCTCGCATCGGCTGGATAGCGTGCCCGAAACCGTACCGGCGCACCCTGTCTATCCTCGCAGCTCGGTGAACCCATCTACCCCACCCGACATGGTAGGAAGCTGTAGATCAGTCTAAAAGACCCAGCATTCATCTCAGGGATCAACGGAATACTTTCCAGGTATTCAGCATATTTAGCAGACAAGTATGATCAATGGAGCAAAATTGTCCGAGACACAAGCTAAAAACTTTGGTTATCTTGATCTGCAGTAGCTTGATTGAAAGACATGGCATGCGTGGTGCATGGATTCCCCACAACCGACGGCTCGAAGCAGTTCGCATGGACTAATGCAAGACACTCGCTGCTTTGGTTTTTTTAGACTGGGAACTCAGCTGCCTTGGATCGGAGGCGATGCTCCACTAGCTTCGGGCCTATGAAACAGCCAAATGACGCAATGTTGGTGTCAAAGAAGGAGTTGTATACGTCTGCATGATCCACTGTGCAAAACGTTCTGCCGCAGGTTCTCGAACTTGGAAGTATTTGGAATTGTAGTGGAGCATTGTCTGCACCTGGCGCTGCCATGCAGGGACCCGCATGCTTGGAGGAAGGGGCCAATTGAGGGAAATCGATGTTAGGGGTTTCAAGTAACGACTGGGTTGGTTCGCCTGAGACTGCTGTAAGGCACAGACCATGCTGACAGGTAGATTCGGAAGTTTTCCTGCGCCACGGTCCACTCATCAAGTGGATGAACAGTCCTTCAATGTCGATTCTCCCCTCCATCTCCGACGATGATGGAGTGGAGCTGCGGTCGATGCCGTATGCGAAATGACGATAGACTATGGAAAGCGGAGCTCGGGACTTTGCTACCTTGATTGCCCGGTTCTGAAGTGAGTATGTCCGCCCGGGAAATTTAAGAGGGCGGCAGACCATACGGCAGGCTTGCTTGACAGTGCGCTACCGCCACCCCAGCGGGTTATCAAGCTCCAGAAGTGGTTGACATTCCCAACTTCCACACTCATCGATGGTCTCCAATCGGTGAAAAGGTAGATTATTAGCAGCTGCCCATCGGTCATGCATGGAAGTGGGCCCGCTGTCGAGGGCTCTGAAATCGTGCCAGGGCAGATAACATTGCTCAGCATCATGGTAGTGGACGAAGCAGCTATTCCCATTCCATCGTGCATGCGGCTGCTTCTGACGAACAACATGTATTTTTGGCTGGCTTTGTCTGGGTGGGCAGAGACTTAGATCATGCTCAAGATGAGTGTGGTTGGGTGTTGGGAAATTGAAACTCCCCTTTTTGGATCCTGCGATGTCGGAGATGATCGGATCTGCTTCTTTGAATTCGGCCTAACCGTTTGTGTCGAGCCCTAATGCACGCGCGATCTACGCATGCACACGACAGCACCTGATACTGATTGCTGTGGCAAACATTGATCAATGGTTATCGGAAAGTTATTGATAGGCACGGAGACACCGGCGCAGCCCAAGAAGGGTAACAAAAAGCCGTGACCTGCGGAGAAGTCATCTCGTGAGATTGATTGGGAGCCTTGAGAGCCGTGTGTGCAGTATCATGGCGGTTTCGGTGCAGCAATTGCCCACCAATTGTCCTTTTCATATCCAGCCTCCAAAACCACGCCTCCTGCTTCGATAATGTCATGCTCAAGCTCTCCTTGGCGGTAAAGATGATAGTAGCGGTTGAAGGTCTTGCCTGCCTCGGGCCCCTGCTTCATCACCCAAGGTACCATAACATCTTGATCATCACCTTCGTCCCAGCCTCGGCGACTGTTTTTCTGTTCAAGTGCCCACACATATATCAATGCTCTCACCTCTGTCTCTGCTTCCGTAGGTCGTCGAAGCAATTCAAGGATAGCGGCCACTGCTTGGATCCGACGCTGAGGAGTAGATAAGTGATGAACGACGGCAATTGATATGGCAAAGTCGAAGAATCCAAGTGGGTGTGGGAGATTCAGATTATCAGCAACCAGACAACTATGAGGCTGATGCTGGCTTGCAATCTTGACCAGGTTGGCGGATCGATCAGAGGCCACGATGAAAATGTCAGGGTTGACAGCCAAGTATTTGCCGTTGCCACAACCAATGTCAAGACCGATTGAGCCTGGGGCAAGACCTTTGAGGAAACGCTCGACGATTGGCCACGGCTTATAGCGGGTAGAGGAGAAGTGTGATGCTATTTCTTCATAGACATGGTGAACATGAGTCTCTTCGTACTGTCTATAGTTCTCAGCCGGAGCATCAGAGGTCATGAGAGGCCAAATACATGAGCATGTCGTGCTCGCGAGATGTCAAATCTGCGGGACCTCGGGGACCCTTAGTGTCGGGAGATCGACAGTGGATTTGCTTGGCATCTGTTGTACCGCTAGAAAATTTGAAGCTATACCAACCATGTCGATGATAGCAGTAACCCAAGGAGACTTGGCTTCTAATACTCGTCGCAAAGGACTTTTTCTTGCCTACAGCAAATGTGCTAGGTTTGATGACTGAGCTGATGAAGGAAGAGATGAGCGTCTTAGACTGCTATCACCTCCGACAGCTTGCCTGTGTGTTCTCCCTTGCGCTCTACAAGCCATCGTTTTCTGATCGACATGGTTTGACGACCAGAAAATTAGGTCGGTCTTTTCATCTGTTTTAACAATAATATGCCTTATCAACTGTCACGCCAGTTACAATACATTCCATCTATGGACATTCTTTCTACAAAATCTTCCTTCACGTTTTCTTTATCGAAACTGGGATTCCGTATAAGGACTTATTTTCCCTTCTCTCCTTCTCAAACTGCTGTTCGAGATCCCATACGCTCTCTGCATATCAGTGGTGGACGCAAATTTTCGCAAACATTGCTGTCTCCAGCATTAACAAGAATCCATTCATTGTCCCACTATAGCATGACACTTGCTTTGGTTGATTCCAACTGAATTCCCAATCGCGTTGGGCGCTACTTCGAATGGTTGCATCTGTTGGATCTTCGCGGTATCCGGTCCATCCAAGCTGTTCTTCGCTATATTACTCGTTGCCTCTGGTGGAAAACTCTCCTTCAGGAAATCAATCGACAATAAAGGAAAGCCTTCTGCTTGTGACCCCGACTGACTGCAGAAGTTCATTGCTACACAGCTCGCTGAGAAGTGACCCCGATCGACCAGGGCAATCAAACGGCGCCTTGAGTGTCCTAATCCTCGAAAATGGGTCCATAAATGGACACAGTACCTGTGCCCTCTGTATATAGACTCAGCTTTGTCCAGTAGAGTCTTCCGTACATCAACATTCAAAATGTCGCCCAATGATAGCGCGTTTGCGTACATTGCGTCCACTGCGTAATTGTCTCGAGCTTTCTACCGCCAATGATAGATTAGCGTTGGAGTTGTCTCTGCTCCACAGACACCGCTGACCTTGGCCGCAATGGCCCGGTGTAGCGAGTCATCCTTGTGCATAATGCACCTGTCGTCTGAGACCTTGGAATTTGTCTCTGATGTAGGAAACCGCCCGAGGTCGCTGCTCATCCATCAGGGGCATGCTGCTTCATTTGCTAGTTCCCGGGCCCTATTGATACCAGAAGCGCTTCTGTTACGCAATCACTGGAGCTCAATAAATAGTTGTCTATGTTGAGGACGTGCAGGTGTAGCTGGGTAAGTCACGCAGAGTGTTCGACGATGAAACGATGGTACTTGAGAGAGGGGATTGATTGACATTTAAAAGACCTCTTCGGCAACAGGCCTACCAAACCAGGTTACTAGCTCACTAGATTCCTTATTTGTGTCGCCGTCTACCGTAGCCGAGAAGAAGTCAGTCACCCGCATGCCCTGCTCATCATCTTCCACCGGCCAATCAACTTTGGTGCCGGTACCTTTGGCTTCGAGCAGATCTTTGGCCGTGCCCCAGCTAAACCGGCACTCACTGCCCCAACCAAACACAGGATCCATATGCCCTTTGAGCCATGTTGTGCATCTCGCATCTGACGGGTACCCTGATCCCCAGCCTTCTGCGACTGCTTCCGTTTCTTCTCCTCCTTTAGCGGCAGATGTATAAGTCTGGTAGCAGACTTCGAGCGCAGCATCTCTAGTAACTTTGGCACATACTGAAGCAGCTGAAACGCAAGGGTAGAGCGAGTCAGCTTTCTTAGCGACGGTGATCTTAGTTGTTGGAAAAACGCGTTCTAGCTTTTTCTGGTACACTGCAGGACTTCCAATGGTGTCAATATAGATCTCTCGAACGTTGACGCCCTTTGCGAAAACATCTTTTATGAGGTCGATGGTTGCGTCCATTGCTTGAGCATTTAAGTTGTAAGTTCCTGCTGGTTTGAGCATACCAGAGCTTATGTCACGAGCTGACATGACCCTGGTTGCCCACCCGCAATTTTGATACAGATCGGTACCTGGAGTGCAAAGAGTCTGCATGAGTGAGGAGCGGAAAGTTGGAGTGAGAACTTTGGAGTCATTAAAGTGATGGGTTTGGGCGAGGAGTGATCGATGTTGGGCTAGAGGAAGGTAGAGCAGACCATAGACCATGGGGCCTTCTTTCGTGGTTAATGTTAACATCTATATTGAAGGTTTAGGATGAATCACCAAGTACTGGGCCTCTACCCGCTTCATCGACACCTAGAATACATTCTGTTGAGGTGTCCTGAGCGATAATTTCGGGAATTGCGGAGTGATGTGTGTAGGATGCTCCAACGAGAATGGCTTGTTCGTGAATGGAGGGCGCAATGAAAACATCTTGAGCAGGGGTTTCTTGCGTAATTTCTTGTGAAGCAAGTTCTTGAGAATGACTTTCTTCCATGAAATATGAATTCGAGAGAGCCACGGATTGTAGATTTCTTGAAGAGATACCAAAAAGCAGCTCAAGTGAATACCTTTCACACTGATCTAGACTTGGGAGACGTGATGAGGGAAAAGCGCGTGGTGCCGAAGATCTACCGGTACTGCGCTTATTCTAGCGTGTCGAGACCTCGGACCTTGTTTTGCTTGGCGAATTTTCTCACCTTCCCAGTCTGCATCACGAACTCGACGCGCATTCCTTCATCACCGAACCTTTCCATATAGAATTTTGCGCTGTGTAACACCAATCGCCGTTGGGACGAGCATATATCTGCACTGATCTAGCATTGGAGACTGCGCAACCCTCACAGCATATTTAAGCCATGGCTCCAAGAAAGACGCCGCGAAAAGAGAGGGGACCTGGAGACTACACAGCGCTTGGCCGTAAGGGAAGGTGAGCAGTAGCAAGTGCTTTTCAAACACTCCCTCACTTGATGCTCACATACAACAACTAGGCGAACAGGCGTCGAGCTCAAGGATACCGGTGTCAGAGATGAGAACGGCATAGAGCCCATACCTTCCTTCTCCTCACCAGCCAAGCCGGCAATGCAGTCAAGTGGCATATCACACGACATTACCGATTCTGTAGACGATAGCATGGACATTGTCGAAAGTAAGAAATGCATGAAGGGAGGTGTGTCAAAAAACTCAGTCACTAAAATCCTACTGTCATAGGTACGATACCGGAGCCTTCCGAAATGGTTAGAAGTACTCGAAACGGCAGGATCAGCCTTCCGCCACGTGCTACTTCCCCCATCAAAACACACCTCAACTCATCACCTAGAAGGTCCATGCCTCGATCTGTGGGACCAATGTCTTCACCCTCCCGGAACCTAAATAATGGAACTCCCACTAGAGCAACTTCACATCCGCCTCCGAACAGGGTCAATAGACAGTTGGATTTCTCGATGGACAAGGCGCGAATGAGCATAGAGAGGTCGCCAGTCAAGGCTTTAGGACCTAAGCTGAGACAGCCCAACTTGGCTTCTGCTACTGGTAAGGGCAAGAACAAACGGCCCTTCGATCTAAGTATGGGCGATGACCTCGACGGAGATTCGGATGCGTTGATGGGCGCAAGCACGACCAACGGCATCATCTATGATGAAAATGACACTATGCTGCCAAATGGTGATGACCTCCCTGTCGGAGAGTCCACACTGGAACCAGGAATGCCAGAGGAAGACTACACGCAGCATCAGCCGCAAGACTCGGAGCTCGATGGAAGCCACATAGTGGAACCAGAAGCTACCTCAGGAGCGAAGGAAGCCAAGCAATCGAAAAGGAAGCCCGGGCGTGCACCTAAAGCTGTGATGGTTGACCCAAATGAATCTCAAATGTCTCTTTCAATGCCAGCGCCTTCGACACCTCGTCGTGGAAGACCCAAGAAAGCGAGGAATGATGTATCCAGAGATGAGCAGGCAGAACAACCCGCTGCCTCTCTTCCTACATCTACTCAACCGGGCAAAGGGAAAGGAAAGAAGCCGACGGAGCGCGACCCCAACGTCCAAACCAAGCCAACCAAGAAAGCCAGCGACAAGCCATCATCTGTGCGTGGTAGGTCAGCGTCCAGATCGAGGTTCAACCCACGTAGTGAAACCCCAGCGAACGATAACGGTGCGCTTCTTACTCGAAGTGGACGACACTCTATCAAGCCTTTGGCAAGCTGGCGTGGAGAGCGGTTTGTATTCGGCGATAGAACCGCGGATACTCTGCCTGGGATTAAAGAGATTGTTCGAGTGGATGAGGTGATTGAAGAGCGGCCAAAGCAAAAATATCGTTACAAGAAGAGCCAGTCGCGAGCAAAGTCCCACCTCGACGAGGTGGAAGAGGAGGATGAAGAAAAGGAAGATTGGGAACGAGACGCAGGTATTATGCATGCAAATGTGATGGACTGGGATCCAAGTACAGGCAAATTTAATGAGGACAACACCTGGGAACAAGGTCCGATTCCCTTTGAAAACCGCTGTCCTTTGTCACCAGCTCATACTAACTATCAAGTAGAAGTCGCATACTCATTCGAAGCTGTCGAGATGCGCGACATCAGTGGCGCCGATTTCAAATTCGCAAAAACCCTAACTCTGGACTTTTTTGGCTCAGGAATGGTAGACCTGCCACCTGGAGGAGCCAAACGCGTCAAGAACTCGAGAAAGATGCAGATGGTCTTTTTTGTCTTCTATGGTCGGGTTGAAGTCAGTATGGGTACGCCGTTGAAGACGTTCAGCATTGGCAAAGGCGGACAGTGGCAAGTCCCCAGAGGTAAGCTCTTTCGCTCTCTTTCGCTTTCCATGACGACTTCCCGTTTCTTTTGAAACAAAATTAGCGCAGTCGCAAGAGGAGTCACTATTTCCACGGCTGCCTCTACCGAATATTGAGAAAAGACCTCAGCTGTTGGTAAAGAAGCGTCAATTTGCATCAGCTAACCCACATCTATTCCGCCGACGGATTTTCTTGCCGCTCTTGCCCGCAGTTCTAGGATCTTGTGTCAATGCTGACTAGATGTCTGGACAGGAAACTTTTATTCAATCACCAACCGCTCCCTCAAAAAACCTGCCCGCATCTTTTTCGCACAGGGCTGCGAAGTCCTCGCCAACACTATGGATGAGAGTGCCATGAGCTAGATCGTGGCATCAACGGATCAGTTGCTGGGCTGCTTAGCAAGCTGACGATACCGTCACGACAAAGCGTGTTGTGGTGATTACCGGCCTTCGGGGAACTTGATCGTAGGATATAGAGCTGCCGCTCTTACCCTGCGACAGAACGAAGAGCATGGGTTGAGGGTATATCTTCGAGGCATAGTTTGCAGCTCGCAGCCAATTGATATTGTGTGTAATAACATTGACCAACATGAGAGACTCGCTCAATGAGATGATTCGTTGCTCGCTCAATCTTGACAGAAGAAGTCATGGAGCTCCTCGGGCTTAATAATGTACTGCTTATAGTACTCTAGGAACAACTCTGTGCTATATGTGATTCCGAGTAGGATAGTGAGTAAGGTAAGAAAGGCGGGCCAAGATATATCTTCGATGTTAAATATAACGCTAGATTTAAATTGACTTCGCTCTTCTACATGCATCTAATATCATCGCCGTACCTTATTCATACAAAGGTTCTCTCCCTGCTACACCCCACACCCCTAAAACCCCTTACCCTTTCCCTTTCACCTTCCTCAAACCCACCCCCACTTTCCTTACCCTTGCACCTTCATCAATTCCCCCCCCCCCCCCCTCTTCCCAACCCAATTCTCCAAACCCAACCCCCCACCCCCTCCCCGCTTCCTCCTTACCCTACAAACTCGCCCCCCCAAAATAAAACTCCCCCCACAAAAAATCATAATCCCCCAGCACCCCCGCCATCATCTCCCCCACCACCGGCACACCTTTCAACCTCCCGCTCACACCCCTGACGATCTTCCCCGTCACGTCCTCGTAAAAGGCGCCGCGGAGGAACCAACGGTATAGTTGGCGGCTGCGGCGGCGGGATTCGTCGAGTTCGAGTGTTGAGGGGGGAGTGGATATTGAAGAGGTAGGAGATGTAGAAGATGAAGATGATGCAGAGGAGGTAGAAGATGGAGGAGAGGTGTAAGTCTTGTTGAGTTGTAGGGCTGCGAACTCGAGAGCGAAGCCTAGGAGCCAGGGGGGCCAGGCGCGGTTGCGTTTGCTATTGGTGTTTGGGGTGGTGGTGTGGTAGTATTGTAGCGCGAGGGCGTGGAGGACGGGGCGCAGGATGTAGATGTATTCTGCTAGGTGGGCGGCGGTGGGGAGGGAGTGCAGGGTGCGGACGAGGCGGGGGGCGGGTTTGATGTCGTCGGGTGTGATGGCGCGGGAGGTGAGGAAGTCGAGTATGGGGTCTTTGCTTCCTGCTCCTCCTCCTCCGCCTCCTTCTTTGGCGGTTGTGGTGGGGAGAGCGGGCAGGCCCATGCCTGTGCGGGGCATTCTCCATTCGCGGTCTTTTGTTGCGGAGTTTTCGCCTTCTTCTTGTCCTTCATCCGCAGGCTTCCCGACGCTGCGTTCTGTCCTTTCGTCCCCGACGCCCGTGGCGATGACGGGTCGGGACCCCGATACACGACTCATACATAGCCGACACACCGCTTTGACAACTTCCAACAGCACAATGACGCGCCAGCGAGCCTTTTCCCCCGCACGCTTCGCTAGCATCTCAAGAAGCAACTGCGTATACTGTATCGTCCTCAACAGCGCCGCGCACCTAGCATAAATCTTGCTCTTCGCCTCCCAGAAGCGCTCGTAGCGCCGTTGCGGCGAAAAGGGCGGCGAGGCGAGGAGGTAAGTGTGGTAGGCTGTCAGGAGGGAGAGGAAGGTGTGTAGGGATTCGGATGTGAGGGGTGTGTCGGCGACGCGGGTGCCGGGGAGGAGGTAGGTGAGGGAGCGGAGGGCGGATTCGAGAGAGGAGACTTGGGATGCGTTGTGCCGGACGAAGGATTGGTAGGTTGTGAGCCATTGGGTTGGGAGGGTGGTGTAATTTGTCGGGATGCGGAGGCGGGCGGTGAAGGAGGTTGTTGGGGCGCGAGAGGGTTTTGGAGGAGCGCTGGTGGGGATAGGGGCGCCGTCTGGCTGGTCTTTTGACATGGTGCTGACGGCGGAATCAATGCATTGAATTGTTGGGTTGATGCTTTCTTCGAGGTTGAAGTCGCGAGCGCGCAAACTTGCCGAGGCATCTCAGCCCTACGACGTTTCTCGGTACATGTTCAATAGTCGGCGTCACGCATTCAATGAGCCGAAACTACCAAGCAGGGAGGGCCATTCAAAGGTGTTTTCTTGGTAATGGTGCATTTGTGTCTCTATTCCTATCCTACCCTGACATCTCATCTCACATCATCCAATGTCGCATCAAACCACGGCTTCCATGCAGAACCCATGTGGCTTGCCGCAGGAAGCCGAGCATCAAACTTGGTCCTCGCATCTTGGAACCCCTTTTAGGGTTTGGCTCCCTTCATAGCCTCGATGACACCCTCCCCACCTATTTCCACAGTCCAAAACCCCACTAGCTCTAGCCCAACCCCGTTCAGAAGCTCTTTCCATTGGCTTTCAGTCCTTTCCATTCCGGCATGTAAGAGCATCATTCGTATATCTGTACAGGCGGTGTAGAGTGGCACATTGGTATCGGGAAGGATGAAATCTCGGATGATGAGTTTCGAGTAATCCGGGATCATGGCGTCAGCAATGTGGGAAAGGATGGTGCGGCATATGGAGGTGGGCCAGTCGTGGAGGATCGCTCGGAGGTGATACACCCGGGCTCCTTGATTGACATTTGCAGTCAGCAGTTGAGAAGAAGCAAAAGAGATGAGCGTCAAATTTTCATAGTGTTGTTCCCTTTCTCTAATTTCTAGCCTTGGCGGCATGGAGAGACGCACCTTTGATCGGCTGCGGTTCGAAGAAGTTGTGAGCCATGAATTCAAAGATCGTAGTACTATCTTCCCTGGTATCTGCCACCGAATCTTGCAGTATCAATCGTCCCGGTAGACCTTTACCTCCATACTTATCGCTCAGACTCTTGAGATCATGGCCCTGACCGCCTCCAATGTCGACCATGAAGATCGGATTCTCCGGGCTCGTGCCCTTAACAAGACGTTTCTCTATGGGATAGTAGTCGAGCCAGCTCGTCTTTCCAACCCGGCGTCCGGACATATATAGGTCAAAACAGCGGAGTGTCACTGGATTTTCCTTCATCCAGTCAAAGAACGAAGCACCGAAAGCGTAATTGAAAGCGGACTGTGAGGCATGCACTGGGTTTTGGAATCCATGCTTGGCCAAGCATGGGATCAATTGTATAATCGCGGGAGACTCAACGTCGAAACTGGTGTAGACTGTTAACATTGCTACTGGAAATGTCGAGGGGGAAACTTCACTGGAATTTAACGCCAGCAGTATACCCAGGTTGCACTATAACCTCATTCAGAGGATTGGACGTATAGTGTTCGAGCCCAACTTCAACGCAGATGCCCATAGCTGTTAGCACTCTCATGAGGCGTGCTGTTTGATTCCTCCAATTAGAGCGGTCTGTTGTGCACGATTGATGTAAAGGGAGAAAGCGAATGCCTACCAATTAGTCTGGGGTCGCCGTGAGAGCTCGAAGCTAGTTCCGCGAGACTGGTCCCTGTCTCATGGCTCGGCGAAGTTGTGGTAGAAATGATCTTGGGCAAGCCCAATTCAACAGCTACTCTCAGAGCCGCATTTTGTAATGGCTGATATCGACTCCATCAGGTCGTCCCGATTAAGGATCATCTAAAATCGAGAGAGTCGCTTACTTGGGAATATATCCGTAGAAGGGAGTCTTGCGGAGCCTCGACCGCGTCTCTCAGATTTGTGATCTTCTTCAATAGACTGGGTCGTGTAGCAGCATTGCTGGCATCATTACTCTCGATCGCACTCTTGATCTCCTCCACCAGAGCGAGTAGCCGTAGATTTTCGGGGTAGGAAGCCATGCTGCGCTAATAGGTCCAGGGCCGTAGGACAAAAAAGGCGGATAAATTGGTGTTGTAATGGTATTGGTCGGGTGAGGTCTTAAAGCCCAGCTAGTGTGGAAAACAAACTTGTTTCAAACTCACATTTCCAAGAGATAGCTTGCGGCCATTGGTTTGAGCCTCTAGACGTTCTTCAATCAAAGCACAAAGTTCCCTCCATCGGAATTCAGCCATCTCCAGAGTGTGTTGGCGAGGAAAAGCCACGCCATGACATGACATGCCATTCACTCAGCACTTACAGACACCTGAAATATTATATAATGTATAGAAACTTTGAGTGGCAATATCTACAAGAATAGAATGCGATGAAGAGAAGTTCTTCACAGGACAGGACTGTGTCGCTCCAACTGGCGTGGCTCCTCGTTGTGATTCAGCCAAACTTGATAAGATCATGAGTTCGAAGATGCTCAGTATTGATGGAAATATACCGACTTCGAGACTCACGAGACCTATCGCAGCATATTGGGTACGTGGGTACATACCCTTCGGAAGAAGCGCCATATTTGATCATATCATTTTAGGGCTAGAACCCCTCAACCCTAAGGTTCCCAGCAGGCCAAGGGTCTCAAGTATACTGTGCAAACACTTGGAGATAGACACCAGATATTTTTGACCTAGGTATGCACACTGGCCGCGGTATGAGGATTCGCTAACTGGAAGATGTAGTGGGAACTAGTTCTTCTGCGAAGTGGCGGACATATGCGCCTCGGAGGCCGAGGATTGAGGCCTACGCACCGCACTTGCAATGAGAATTTGTCGGTTCTAATTGTCCTGACTTACTGCCATGGGTGGGCTATAAGCTGAAGCGGAGTCGGTGTTTAGCATCAACCCGATACAGTGAAGTTGGCAAAGTGGCTTGGTGAGACACGACGCGTTGAAAAGGAGTGACACTGTCTGCAAGCAATGTGTCCTTTTGGGATCAAGATTTTTGAGTCATAAGATTTTCTGCTGACCAAAAAGTCGTCGATCTTCGGGAAGGAAGTTCTCCCGAGCGTACGGCCTAAGAAGCTGACGCTTTGCTCGCATCTTAACAGCGTGAACGAGTACGTTGACGCTCAGAAGGAAGTCATATGTGGTGCCGATCAATTGAGGCGGGTGCTTGGATACTGCCCAGTAGGGGTCTTGCTCAGATACTATCAACATGGTGATGGAAGATGTAGGAAGGTCCGAAAGAGTATGGTGGTAGGTGTCAGTAATCAAACATGCTCAAATGGTATGGCGAGAGAGGTCAATCCTCGGACCTGCCGAGGAAGGGATCCTTTGAATTTGTGTCAGCGGTCGAGGTCTTTATATGATTGGATGTCAGCGCTATGGTGGATATGCTCGAAGCTGATCATACTGTGCTCCCGACCCGGAAGTTGGAACGTTGTTCAGTCCGAGGAGAGCAAAGCCTATTAGGTCCCAGTAGACTTCAGCCTTGCGTCTTTAGTGCCCTTCAGCCCCCCCCGAAGGATGCCTGGAAACACGCGAGGCATCAGGTTCGTGATTATGGAATCTTGAACTGACTTCTTTGCGCCTTTTACAACATAGGCCTCTGGATACAAAAACAATTGCTCTTCTTTGCCATATCACACACCATCATGACACCCCGCTCTTCTACAGACAAACAACTTGACATTACTCCTCTATCATCCTTCTACAACCAATCACTGTCCGAACCTTTTCAGCCTTCTTTAACCACAACCGGTAACTGATATCATCTTCCTGCTCTTCACGGTTACTCTCTTTCACATATCCTCCACCAAACTTCTTCCATATCCAACATGTCTCAAGCTTCCCCGTCTGAAGATGCCTCGGCTTCGGCCTCAACCTCCCCTCCAGAGAGACCTAAGCGCGAGGGCAATGATTCTCTGTGGAAGCGGGCAAGACGTACTTTGGGAACCAATTCTTTGACCTTTTTGCAACCTACTACTAGACCTGCTGGTACGTCATTACGTAAAGCCTTTCGGTTTCTTCAACTCGTGGGCGTCTCCATCGGCCCTTTTTGAACTGCCATTTTTCGTGCATTTCTTGGCCGTGTGCACAAGCGAAGATCATGCCTTTGATATCTCTTACCAAGACTCCATGATTAGCGCATACACCCCAATTCGATGATGGCAAAGTTGGAAACGCCGTCTGATGGTACCAAGATTAGGCTAACATTGGATTCATCTCCACAGGCACAGCTCCTGCCATTGGATCTGGTCCGGCAGCGCCCAGTAAAAGAAGGGAGCAAGTGCGGCATGCACAACGGTACGTGTTTTCAGTCAGATTCCCGTTCAGTTACCATGATTACTGCTTCTCATCCCCGTATCACATTTCCCGACCGTCACATCCATAAATACTCATATACGATTACAGCACCCATCGTCAACGGACGCAGAATTACATCAAGACTCTAGAATCCGAGGTAGTTCGACTTCGAGAAGCCGAAACCAACTTGATGCAAGAACGAGATAAACTCAAAAGCCAAATCGAGAATCTGAGAAATACCTTCACCTTATCCAATATTCCACTTCCGGACGGTGTTGAAGACGTCAGAACATCCTCTTCCCCCTTTCCGCTGCTGTCTACTCTCGACATGCCGGCAACAGTCTCATACTCCAATGACACCCTTGATCATCCACGCCTGCACGTCAACTTCCCTCAACGTCAAGAAATAGGTAGTCAAGGAATGGATTACCCAAGCCAAACCTGTCCTGTATCAACACCCCACCAAGGGTATCAGCAGTACAACAACGTTTCTCATTCTACGCCAGACCTTCCCAACGGTTGGTGGCCCATTTCCTCTCGTATAAATATGTCTGGCTGAAGCCTGCCACAAGACTTCTCCCTTACCACTATGAACTTCTCGTCGTCAGAGTCAAGAAAGGGCCCTCCGGCGGATGCCAAGGCCATCGCTCAGGTCGACACCATAGCCATAGCCATTGATTTCGTTCTCGCACTGGAACATCCATGCATGCCACATATCCCCTATCAGAACCCTCCTTCCGCCGACCCAGCCAATCACATGATGATGGCCTCGACGCCGCTAATGGCTCGGTCGCCGGATCCTCCACAGTTCAACTCCACTTGGACCGCGAGTGGCGCAATCATCAAGGAGCTGCTGAACCTATCATCGAGCATCAACCTCGAAGGAGAGATTACCCCAGTAGAAGCATGGCATCGACTGCACGATCATCCAGACTTTTGGAAGCTAAACCGGGATCAAATTGAAAATTTGAAGCTGGAGCTTAGCACAGCGGTCAAGTGCTGCGGGTACGTTGCCCTTCTGCCAATCTCATCCATAACATCAACCCTTTTGCTTTCCCTTCCCCCACTCGCATCGCAACTTCAGCTATTACAGTTCAACTGACAAGTGTATTAGGTTCGGCGCTGTGCTGGACGAAAATGTCTTCTTGCACGCTTTGAACCGATCATTCGCTTCCAGTGCGATTGCGTCTTGAGCGAAGCAGATTTAAGATTTCTTTAACTTTTATTGCATGCGTTTGTTAAGCAAAGGTGATCCGAGTCGGATTGGATGTTGTTTCAACTGCTTTGTGAGCGGAGGAGGGTCTATTCCTCCATGTAATGCTATTGAGCCTTTCTGCGTGCGTCTGATAAGAAAAAGGTGGTCCGAGTCCGATTGGATGTTGTTTCAATTGCTTTGTGAGCGCAATTACGATAGCCCTTTCATCTATATGAGAATACCACTTTGACATCTCCAAGAACCCTTACTGCATGCATTTGTTAAGCGGAGATCATGGTTCTTTTCCCCGGCCTTGTGAGAGGAAATAGGATAGCACTTTTATCCATATGAGAATTTCACTAGTAGTATCCCTTCCTTCAACCTTGCTGCAAGTGTCTGTTAAGCAGACAATATCCAAATCAAAATTCATCTCCTCTTCCTTCTTCTCTTCCTTTTCCTCCTTACTCCGTCAAGAAATCCATAACCGCCTATTGCTCCATCCTTCTAATCAACCGAAGACCCCTTACCTTTCCTCTTTTGTCCTCCCTTCAGTCCCTTTTCATCGCGCACCCGAAATCCCCGCCTCACCTACTCTATTCACGAACCCCACTCTTCTCGTCTCACTTACCTATACCGTAGCCCAATCCCTGATCCCATTCACTTAAATATTCCATCTATCCACCTCCCCTACCGAAGGAAACACACCCCTCCCCCCCACCAACTCCTTCTTTGCGAGATATGTGGTTCAAGATGTGCGCTTCTTATTGCTAGTTTTGATATGAAGGGGAAGAAGAAGAAGAGGAGGAGGAGGAGGAGGAGGAGGAGGAGGAGGAGGAGGGGGAGGAAGGGAAGGAAGGGGAAGAAGGGGAAGAAGGGGAAGAAGGGGAAGAAGGGGAAGAAGGGGAAGAAGGGGAAGAAGGGGAAGAAGGGGAAGAAGAGAAAGGAAGGGGAAGGGAAAAAGGAAAAGGAATGGCGTAAATGATTTTGACTTGGTCTAAGATGCAAGATGCAAGATCAAGAATTATCCTTTTCATAGCTTGAATTTTCTTTACTTTACTTTATTTCATTTACTCTATTGAAAGTAGTCGCACGTAGCTGTATATCTACGTATTACTACGATCGATTTATTTGAAGTAAAGTAAAGTAGAGTAAAGTAAAGTAAAGTAAGTATAGTATAGTATTTATAAATTAATCTATATAAAAGCACTGCGAAGAAAAGAAAAGAGGAGGGAAGGGAAGAAAAGAAAGGAGAAGAAAAGAAGAAGGAAAAGCGAAAACAAAAGAAAATAGATACCGATAATGCCTAATCATGGTACTTGGTGTCGCTTCAATACCTACCTTACCTATCTACTTAGGTCATCAGAGATTTACGCCTTCTCTTGTTTTCCTATTTGATAATAGGTGAAGAGTGAGGAGGATTGGAGGGAAAGCGGGTGGGAAAGGGAGGGAGGGAGGGAGAGATGGATGGAGGAATATGGAGTTGCTGAGATTGGCGGAGATGAGGGGGGGGGGAGCGAAGAGAGAGAGAAAAGAGAAGAGTATATGGAGGGGAGGGGAGCGGTGATGGGATGTGGTGGTGCGATGAGCGAAAAGATGGGGGAAGAGGAAATGGGAATGCAATATGCATAGTATACATGACCACTTCGACCATGAGGTAGGTCGCTCACTGAGTCAGGTGGAACTAAGTGGTCTTGAGTTCACTCTGGAGGCAGGGCTATGTACGTATCAGCAGCATTGCAAACAGGTGCTCGTTCACGCTTGGGGGCGAAGTGTTGGGGGACTGTAGTTATATAGGTGTAAAATTTATTGCTATCAATGTCCAGTTGCAGCTTTATAATCTCTGTTGTATGATAATGTGGCCTCGTCGTCTGTTATGGGTAGTTGCAATCGCAGCCGTAATGGAGAAACAGGTGTTGCAAAGATTCTCGCAAGAGCCTTTCATGAAAGGAAGCCATGTCCGCGATCGATCGGCTTCTTGTTGAAATTACTGTCCGTCTTGCAAGCTCCATTGCCTAGTAAAGCCCTATTTTCCTCCCCTGTCCGGTACAATTTCTTAAGAGGCCGGAGTCTGCTAGGCCGTCTGTGGAATGACACGAGCTAAGTTAATGCGACCAGGGATTGGGACATTCGAAACCAGGTTGTGATTAGCGGAATGGTGTTTCAAAGGGAAAGCGATCCTTTGAAGTCATGTCTCCTGAGGCAGGGGAATGCTACCCACTTCCTCATAGTATTCGTCTACCAAAATCTGGTTCCTGGATCCTTGGAACTTCGCCTTACGGCCGTTCTTACAGAGGCTTATCTTTTCAAGGGGGATGCCTTCGGCCAAGACGACGTCTTTGTACTTCTCTATCAGGCCTAGAGCATCGAAATCAGGGTATCTGCGTTCTTGAACCTCATGCCCATGCTCATCCACAACTCGTCGCGAAGCCCTAACCTTCCAAGCGTTGAAAATGTTAAAGCGCAGGAAGTTGCCTTCGTATTTACCGTCGCGTCCTCATCTAGAGAAGTTTTCGAATCCCGCAGAGATAAAACGTTGCTGGATTTGATGAGAAAACAAGTGTAGTCGGTTCGTAGAATCCATGGGGACACTCTCTGCCCAGTTGGGATTTCTAGCAACGTTGTATCGAGTTGCGGAAAGGCCTATCAGTGAGACAAACAGTAGCGGAACCCGACCTCTGTCATCATCTCCTACAACAGTCACTTTCGCACTCGTTTCGTCTTGACTACCGGCGTTGGTCGTGGCCACGGCGGTCGCAGCATGTCTGAGCATGCGATTGACATCTAGGCTGCGCAACAACTCCAAAGCAGCGTCCACACTGTGGCGGTCCTTTAGTTTGAAAAAGGCAATTGGCAAATGGTAAGATCTGGGCAAGCGGAAGGCCTTCTGGGGGCACTCGGCGGCTTGTTCGTCGTCGCACAACCTCTGTACTGGGTTATGAAGCTGTAAACTTGATCTAGAATTGCAGAGTGGATAGCATAGAAAATGGGTTGCCTAGTGATGAGAACATTTGGCTATGTTTGTAAACATGACTCGTGAATAATGAAGTGCGTAGCGATTCAGTCTACAGAGGAGGGAGAGTGGTTTCTCGGGTTAGCCAAAATGCTGGCCAGCATCTCATCCTGTTGGGATCCTGCCCTTGCATAATATGAAGGGTTGAGCAATCAGATCACAATGACTGCATGTGTTGATGTTCAATGGTCTTGAAGAATCCAAAGTTTCCTGACTGCTACCCCAAGCCTGCTCTGGTTCGTGGCCTGGCCTGGCGCTTCTCTCTTGCGGCTCGGGCCCGCTCAGTCCGTCGACCACCTTGTAACCCGTCACTACCGCGACTAAGGTACCTCAAGTAATTCTACTTACGTTCAGATATGTCAGTTTGGTCAAGAGATTGTCGGTTGGTACCAAAAGAGACTGATTTAAAGACGGTGGCTGTCAAGGTGCCCAAGCTACACCCTTGCGACGGCCTACAACTGTCCGTCTGATTCCAACCTCAAGGGACCCAAGCTACACTTACCCCACTATTTGGCAAATGGTTTCGTTCACTGACAGCACATCGTCGCTGAAGATGGTTTTGTCAATCAAGGCAAGCATCTCCGTCGCAGCGTCACTGGCGATGCCTACTAATAAGAACGGTAGGCACCTCAATGCATGGGACCGACACAGTACACGTTCATTCCACCCAAAATGATCCATAATCATCATTGCATACCACACTCCTACACTTCGGCGAGGCGGAATTTCCTCCGACATTGAAGCGTGCGTCTGTACTACAATGCTACTTGGCTGCCTGGTACTGAAGAGGTTACAAGACAAGGTCATGCGTATGGTCAAGGAGAATTCTACACCTCAGCAAAAACCGCCGTGATCAATCAGAGGGTATGGCAGTTCGTTCCGGTGCAACTCAAAGTTTTGCAAAGGTGCGGAACTTTCTCCTCGCCATGGATGTGGATCTTATTGCTGGTCAAGAGCAGACCACACGGCGCCTGCCTCTTCCAGCCGCGTTCCCAATGCGGAATGCAATCCAAATGCACTTCAACATGCGGAAACTTACCATCATTGCTAAATCACAGCAATGGGTAATATCAAGTGTCGGACCTCGATCTGGGACCGCAAAGCTGTCAATCTGCTCCTCCCTCAACTCGTTGCTTTTCAACCATCTTACAAAGAACCGGGATGTACAGGAAATCGCTTGCATAGCTGGTTCCTCAATTCTGCCAAACAGGACCTTAGGGATGCTATGACTTTGAACATGGATCCGGGCAACGTACTCATCGACTCAGTGCTCCGATATTTACGAAGGATGGGCTCGAGTATGATAAACATGGTGAGACGGGAACACAAGAGAAAGTCTACTAGGCGATCATGGACGGGGTTCTGGTCGTACTTTGTGCACGACGTTCCAAGACTACAGGAATAAAGACGTTCAATAACAGCACAAGTGAGAGACACGGGAGAGGTTGCTTAGCCAAAGGTCGAGTCCGGATGATAGCGTCGCCACAGTTATGCGCATTACAGCACAGTTGTTTTTAGAGCATTACCGGCGATACGGCCGCAAGCAGTTGGACTAGGTATACATTAACGGTGGTAGAGACTACGATCCCAACATCGCTGAATCCTTGAAGACCTACATGCCAAAAACGCGCATTACGACGATGGATGAGACCGGAATCCTCATTTGTGCAAAGAAAGCATTAAATTTTGCTCTCCACGGACGTGAAGGCTTAATGGGCAGGCCTAGATCGTTCCGAACAACCTTACGAGTGACACCAAAGGGGCTGTTGGCCAGATCCATTCCACATGGAGTGGCTCTTACTGTGCCACAAGCTGTCTCGCAGGGAAAATGCCTGCGCGAAAACTAGTTTGCGAAATGGATCACAATTTTCGTTCCGAGTCGCAGCCAATGCTTTTTTGATGCAGCTTGCCTCCTGCAGATGGAGTCTGTAAAGATAGTGCAATGACCTCCACCAGCTAAAGACCGTTTAAACTCTGTTTATACCCGCACCTGTTCATGTATCATTAAGACCGTCCACGATATTCCAGCCTCGAAAGCGACGCAATATAAGCGCTACTTCTCTATAATGTGGATGGCCATCAATAGCCTTTGCTTACTAGCTATCCTTGGTTCTGAGCTTCATGGACGGCGGCATGGCCCGGCGTCTACCTTTCGCTATCAATGGCATCTTCCCGCTCTCCCTCTTCTTCTGCTTCCATTTCTTTCTGAGTCTTCACGATGTCTGCCGTTGAAAGACTAGACGCCGAAGCTATGGAAATGCTGGCTGCCACACGCACTAATGGTGATCATACTAACGAGACCGTTCTAGCTGAACCAGGCGACGAACAACTCTTTGAGTAGGGCTATTCTTACCTGAAGTAAGCAGATGGAGTCTCGAGGCTACCGATAGGCTATCTAAGACCAGTAGTCCTTGTCAATAAGAAGACTCATCAGTCGTAGAAAGAACGGGTGCTAGTGGGGCATGAGAAGACGAAGAGTGAAAACGTAGTGGTGGGGAATGACAATGCAGGCAATGAGCAAAAGTTTATATGACTACCTGCTCTTACAATTACCCGAGGACCAACGATACTTTGATGTAATCTTAGTGAGGCCTCACAGTAAAAAAGAAAGCCAAGCTGGTCACGTGAGTTGTCGTCCCTGGTCTCGCTTAGCGTAGAGGCCCGAGCCTTCGTCTACATAATACCAACGTCGTTTCCAAGTCAATATAATAATCTACTCAACTCGTACATAAGTAGATCAAATTTCCCGAGAAGCTCTGAATCTATCTCTGTCCAACAGGAGCATTGCCTGAGCATAAAGGTAGAGTGGCCATCCTGACTTCTGGCGTTTACCGTTTACGTATGACCTTACCTTAGCTGGGTTGATGCCTAGAACCAACAAGCCTTTGCCAAGGTAGAAGACCATATTGAAGATGTTGAAGACGGGTTGATTGATTCTCCAAAGGCTCCCCTGGAGCAGGACTATTTAAAATACAAATAATAGGGGTTACCCGCCAAGATCGCAATCCTATCACAGTTCCATCATTATTGAGGAGTACTCTTTCAGAGCCGGAAATCTTATGGTACGTTCGATCCTTGGATGTCTGGGACTTGAGAGAGAAATTTGAAGAATGGAAGAGCCCAGTCTTCACCGAAAGGAACCCTTATGACTGGGAGACCGAGCAGTTCTTGAACTGGCTGGAAAAACACCATGACTACTCGCATGTTGACACTACGTTCTATAACGATGAGGAACTCTGGCGCTACCGTAGCATACTTTCGGGACTGCTGCGTCTCGAAGAGCATTTGGTAGACAAATGGATGGACCGACTGCGAGCCGGAAGTGATGAGCCTCTGAAAGTGTTGCTGATGGCCATGTCACCAAAATTGACCAAAGCCACCTTTGTCGAGTACGATAGGTGGCAATGGGAAGAAAAGTCCCACCCTTTTAGACTGCTGGCTTCTACGCTCCGTGCACTATCACCACTCCCACCAGCCCTGTGGCCATGTTTCCAGAATCTAAAGACAGTCTACGTCGGGTTTTATACCGAGCTAAGGCGCCCGAAATATGGCTTTTACCCACATTCGGGTGTCATTTCACCCTTGTTCCTGCTACCAGCCATTGAGGAGTTACGTCCCCACTTATTGATGGGTGAAGATGTTCATCAGGAATCTGACCGAGAGGACGATGAAGAATATGTGCAAAGCCCTAAGCCATACGTCTGGAGATGGGAGGTAGGCCGGTCATCCTGCCGGAACCTGGCTTGCAAGTGTTTAAATAATCTTGGCTCGTAAACTGGGAGCCAAATGCTGATTCTGAACGTCCAAGTCGACACTTGTGACTTAGCCGCGGAGACAATCGCCAGCTTCATTGGCGCGACGCACTCCTTGCGCTGCCTCTCAGGGGCGACCAACGATGACGAGATTATCTCAGCCCTCCTGAAGCATTCGAAGCACAGTCTCGAAACCTTGGTTCTGTGCGATCCAAACCCGCTGGCGAAACTTTCTACTGCTTCACGTCATTCATTTGAAAGCTTTTCCAGACTCGCAAACATCGAGCTTCCTCTGAGTCACCTCGTAGACATGTCTACATACGAGCCTCCGCACATCGAATATAATGCGGATGATAGTATCAACCTGGAGAAGAGTGTGTTTGGTACTACGGATTGGGTTGATCTACGGGCTCTTCTTCCACCGTAAGCAGCCCTTCGACATCCTTCCCATATTGCCTCTACACCAACTCGGTTCTTCAAGACATTGCCCGGGAGCAAGACCTTTTGACGCGAAAATTGGCGATGCAACATACACGCTGACCTTAATTTTCTTCAGGACGCTACAAACACTCATAATTAACCGAAACTACAGCTCAATAGTGGAGCACGAGATTGAAGGTCTCATACACCAACTAGTGGCTCTAGTAAATGTCAAATTATCTCCAACAAACGGCGCCTTCGCATCTTTAAGGGAAATCTGTCTCGCATATCCAATAATCACACCACCAAGTAGTCCTTGGCAAGGCAACGAGCCGAATAGGTTCAATGTCTGGCTCGGAGACTTGAGGCGCGTATGTGAGGAGGCGGAAGTGAGGATTCATGCCGACCAACGCACGCCGTGGATCGAGTGTTCGTCTGGAGATCGTGTCCCCTGCAGCCTTTGCCGACCTTGTGAGGACCGCCCCGACTCTGCTCCTGTGATACTGCGGGAAGAAGAGTAGGGCAACAGACATGCCTTCCCTCCTTGTGCATTATTTAGTATTCCAGCTCTACATGACGATCATTGGGTCTGTCTTGGGATTGGGGTCGCTCCTCAGGTGGATGACCACATTTCAGTTCGAAGGTGTAGTTCCTCTAGATATGATCTCAGGGCAATCGCCGTTGATACGAAGCTATTTGACATCCGTCTCATCAACTGAGCCTTCAAAACCACTACATCCGACCCGTTCCTCACCAATAAGCAGGAAGCGAATTCATGTATCAAGCTCATCCTCACACATTGCCAATACCTACTGCAGATCAATCCACCATCACTTTTAATCCGTTTGCCAGACCACAGATCTCCTATGGCGACGCTCCTCTATCGTCTTGCGTTTTGAGAAACCTCCGCACCTCAACAACGCCCGCTAGGTTCCTTGAAAACTCCTGTCCAAACGCAGTAAAACTGCCTGAACTCGGCCTATGAATCAATATAAGAGGCAGGCGCATTCGGCATCATAAAGGGCAATGATGTCGAAGCTGATGAAGGAAAGTTGAGTTTGGCGCTATATCTACTTTTATATCCGGGCGGTAAGCTGCCGCAAAGGAACTAGTGTACATCAAATTGCTGCTCCCTTCTTGTCTGTTCTCCTCAGATGATATTATTCGTTCCTCCTCAAAGTATACTTGACGTGAGATCCTCAGCGAAAAGACTCGAATCTCGTGACCTCATATGCCTCAGCCTGTACCAAGATCGTCCGGAGAGTCCATCCGTATGCCTGAGATTTAACTGCTTTTTACTAGCAGCTAACGATCATAGTCTTAAACACCTACGAACGCGAAGTAACACCTTCACTTACTATTTTAAAAAGTCCTTCATCCGCTGACTATAAGTGGAAAATTCGAAAGGCGGATTCGCCGTTCAGCACTTGCAACCTGTTTCTCCGCCTCGCTACCAATTACGCGCAGCGTCTCTGCGCCAATATCTTCGCACTCCAGTCGGATCGAGGCATCAAAAAGCGCCAGCCCTCGGTGCTCTTACCATAAGGTGCGTGATGTACGACTCTAGCACCAGGCGGCAGCGTCAAGCTTGAGATTGGTCAGGCCCAACCCCGCGCTCAAGTCTTTCAATGATTATTGTTAAGGGACGATAACTTGAGAGAGGTCACAAGGATGGCTGTCAAACGTAGCTGGCATCTTATATGGACATTGTCCCTATGAGATTGGTCTGGTCTGCTCCCTTGGCTTCAACACCAGTGATTCCGATCTCGTACTTTTCAGGCTTAGATATTTAGATCATGCATCCATCTCCTCCGGCAGCTTCCATTCGCAAGATGGCGCTGATGGATTTGTGGCGCCAGCAGCGACCAGTTGGCTTTGCATAAAGAGGCACTGGTGTGATGCATTAACAACCATGTGGATGTCCCAGTCAGGAGGAAAACCCCATCCTTTGGGTGTAGCAGACTGGACCGTTCTTCTTGCATTGGACGTTGACGCTGCGTGCCTACCAAGATGCCATCAATAAGGCAAGCGCTGAAGACTGCGCGATGCTCAAACAGTCACGATGGCATCGTCATGGCCCCCATGCTCCCCCTCATGCGTTGGCATTGCCAATGTGCGCAAGACCTACGCAGGTCTGTTCGGAATAATCGTCAAACTTGACATTCAGGAGGTTGTGCCTGTCAGCCCTGAATATGCCTTCGCTCGTAAACACTAAGAGAAGCTATACGCTGAGCCCTGGCAGCTGATCAAATACGGGTACTAACTTGGCTGGCACGACTGTCGCTAAAGGCCATGGAAAGGGGACTAAGGCCAATCAGATACTCTTCGTTTCTAGAGAAGTCGGCGGCGAATATAAGATCGCTCGATACTGCTTCTCCGACAACCAGTCCTCCTCCAAAGCTCGACCAGGTTGGATGCGCTGGCTAATGGGATGACAATCAAATTCGGTACTTGATCCGAGGCAGACAAGTAGCTTGCTCTGGACCGCAGATTGAAAGGGATAAATTTGGCAAGGAAGGTCTGGACGCTGTACGTGGGTTATACGCTTCTAGGGCGGAGGAATCAATTAGACTGGACAAAAACAAGTGTTTGACACATCGTTGATCTTGGATGCCACGTGTCTAGATCCTACGCAATGCAAGTGAAGGCATTTTTTTCTTTTTAAAAGTGGTTGAAAATCAGCAAGTCATCGAGAGCTTCAGGGTTCTAGCCATGGAGATAGTACGTCAGGCCTCTGGCTACCTAGTAGTGTAGTCGACCGGTTATTCCTGATCAGCATCTTGGCCCTTCCTCGGGGCGTGATTGGATAGGGAGAGCAGTCTATGAAAAGTTGGCTCGCTGCTTGTGCGCCGTTTGGGATAGCATTTGTGTAACGTGTGGTATTGGCGATCAGGTCAATAGATATCGATTCGGTCTAGGAGACGCTGCAGGTCGTTAATTTAAGGGGTAACGGACGACCCAATGCAGCTCAATTCTTCATGCACAGTATGCTCCAACGATGGAAAGTGTCGCACAGACGCAACGGTTTGATTGGGTTAGTATTGATATCTGCCGAGCTAGCGAGATGCAGCCTTATGAAGCTTGGCGCTCATTCCCATAGCTGCATCTTTCACGCAATGTGGAAGGCTGAAAAGGGATTGGGATCTTCTAAGCAATGGAAATGAAAGAAAAAGAGTCCCAAACGTGGGACTTGGAGGTCTTTTTCCCGTCACCATTAAGGGTCCGAGGCAGACGCCAATCTTTGATCTTGCAGCCTCAAGACTTCTAGTCTCGCCCTCTGACACAAATCGGGCACTGCTGTTGCCAAAATGTCGTCGTCCATACCTACTGCGATCGTGAGGAAGCTACTCAGCAATACACTCAATCCTGAGCTTTCTACCCGTACCAATTGGCAGAAACAATGAGCATTGACAGCCGGATAGGTGGTCAGGAAGCCTGTCGCTCTAAATGCAACATCTGCATCACTCAACTATGACGGCCCTAATCTTACCAATAGTCTGCCATATGCATGCACCCGCATAAAAAGTCCCAGACAATCTTGCATGCATTGAGCCGCTGCGCCTACACCCGTCCCAGCCGGCCCACAAGCTGTCGTTGATACCTTTGGTACCGTTCAATCGGATCTGGGCTAACAAAGCCTTCGAGATCCAGACCCTCGGCGGCGCTGGACAAGATGTAGCGGCCTTTGGCAATACCACTCATCGCTCGAGATCTTTGGGGGAGGTGTCCGTCAGGCCGGTTTCAATGTGGTGTAATGTCAATAAAGACAGCAAGGTGACATAGAAGCAATTCATAGAAGATACACTAGGAGTCGGAAGCAAAGAGAAGGGAGAGCTGAGGTTTAGTTGAAGGGTTCCAGCTCATTTTTTGCTGAACATCGGAGATCTTAGTCTTGTGTGGTATTGCATCGCTTGGGCCTATAGCCATGGAACCCTAGCGTCTTGAGGGACCGGACCTTGAGACATAGAGCTAAAGCAAGGAATTTTGAGCTGGTCATTGCATATTGGTAGCAGCCTGTTCAGATATCAACAGACCTGATTACATTCATTGGGTATCATGCTGTCAAAAGCCCAACATGTGTAGCTCTCAGACCATCAAGAATAAAATCATCTCCTGGCTACTCTCTTCTCAACCCTCCTTTAAAACGTACAAGATGTTTCCATACACTTCGAAATTATCCTCTCAATTGTCTACTCTGATGCCGTCAACATGGTCAATCTGGACAAGGCTGGGAAGCAGAGGAGGATGATTAGGGCTGCGATAAGGCTAAAGATAGCCAGAACACACGATGATTTCCGGTCTAGACCCCACAAACCTTCGGCAAGTTGGAGGGAACAGGTGACCGAAAGCACTATCGTCAATGGGTACTGGGTAGAGCTCCAATGTTGGACCAGAAACTAGTTTTCTCGCCTTCTTCCCACTTTGATGATGGACCTATTATTATTCCAAAGTTGCAAGGCTACTCCCCATTCTCCAAAAGCAATCGTCCCAATGCGCCGTCATTGTCAATGAATAACTGGATGCAGGCTGCGCGCTTCAGACTGCTACAATGCTGACCTCAATCTCTCGCCTATTCCTTCTCTTCTGCCTCTCTCTTCATCTCTCTTTGACGGCGGCTCAGAACAGCGTTGGAAGCTTCTTTACGGCGATCTATCTTAATGGCGCTCCTGTCGCCTCGGATCAAACGTCCTGCTCTAATATGGGTCAATCGCAATATTGCTGCGGATCCGGTCAATCATGCGCCTGGGACGATGCGGGGAAAGTCGCATGTTGTGCGTCTGGGTACAACTGTCAGGGGAGCGCATACAGCTCCAATGCAGGCGCTGCAGGACAATACTACACCTCATCTTCCTCAACATGGAATCAACCCGAAAAAACCACGACCGTTTATCAGGGTGCGAATCAGAATTGCAACTGCCCATCCTCGACCCCGCTGAACGTCGTCCCAATTGTCCCTGTGACTGTGGCGACTGTCCAGTCCTACTATACCCCAAAAACAACGACGTACTACACCCCAGCCACTTCGACGTACTACCCCTCCACATCAACATACGCTCCTTACACTACGACCACAACGGCGGCAGCAGGACAAGAGGTGCAGGCGACGAACTCGGGTACTTGTGCTGCAGGATATACAACATTGGTAGAGGCGAACGTTGGTGCTCCTACACGAACCGTGGGTTGCTATGTCCTTATCAATGAGGGTGGGAAAAGGACGCGGGACCAGAGCCGCGGAGCGAAGGTTTTGCTAGGGGCTATGAGCTGTTTTGCTATTGTCATGAGTATGCCGCAATAATGATAATGAACATGTACATATAAGCTCGAGCGGAGCATACGCTTAATGTTCTCCAACGGCTCTCTACCCTAAATCTTATCTTTGTGATCGATCTCTTGCACCGATGAAACGTGAATCTTTACCGGGTTCAATACTCAACTTGAGCAGGTACATCGATACTTTGCCGCACCTTACCTGTCGTAGCCGCCCAGCCTTGTGCGGCTTTAGGGTATATGTACGATTACGACTGAGAGTCTGGGAGTGGCATAGTGCGGAGATCATGGCGGTGTCATCTGAGTTTTTGATGCCCCCACCGTTGTCTCGACATCGCACTGATGGCAGCAATGGAGACGGCTTTTGACCTTATGCAAAACAAATCAGAAGTGCCTACGATACCAGAGGATCCGGAAGTCCAACGTGAGCCAACCGTTACGCGAGGGAAGAGCCAACAGGGCACTATTGGAGCCTGTGATGCCTGCCGGATGAGAAAAGTACGATGCCTTGCCAACGAGGATTCCAAGTCGTCCAAGTGCCAACGCTGCGCGAGAGCAAGCAGAGAATGCGTACGACCCCTTACCACTCCAATGCCATTATGCCCGCGTCGAACCGCGACGGTCTTGGGGAACGGCAGAAGCTAATGACTTCATAGGTCTACACTACGCACAGCAAGACCCGGCGCCGGAAGAGAACAGATACAAGGGTCAAGGAGCTCGAACAACGGGTTGCGGAGATGAGCTTCCTCTTGGAGCACGGGAGGAGTAGCTCAACACCGTCAAGTGTCGAGAAAGAGGAAGAGGTCGTCGGCTCTCAGGGGACAAATAGTGACATCGGAGGAGTCTTTTCATTCTCAAAGAGCTGTCTCAGTCCAGGAACATCTACAAAAGAAAACTCATACGTGGGCCATGGCAAAAAACATGCGCTACCCCACAACCTTTTTTCGTCCAGGCACGCCTGGGAACAGAATGCCGAAGCTTCCGGGCCAACATCGATTCTGCCGGATGTAATTGATCGTGGCATTCTGAACACGGCCAAGGCGACAGAGTTCTACCAAAGATATATCGATGAACTTATGCCGCAGTATCCGGCAGTCCCAATAAGCTGTACTATGTCCGAGCTTAGAGCGAAGAAACCTATAATCTTCCTGGCCGTGCTGGCGGCGAGTTCTGGAACCTCAGATCCGTCATTAAACCGTAAATTGAATAAAGAGATTCAAAGGGTATATGCCACGAAAGTGTCCCTTCAGGGACTCAAGTCACTTGAGCTGTTACAGTCTCTTTTGGTTTCGATTCTCTGGACCTACCCACCAGAAAAGTCCGAGGATCTCAAGTTCCATCAACAGATACATATGGCAGCTACAATGGCATTGGATTTGGGGCTTGCCAGTAAGCCAAAGGGGAATGCGAGAGGGCAGCAACACTCCAAAATGCTCCTTGCCGGGCAACGTCCCGGTTTAGCCGAGGAACAAGGGTCCACGACGAGGTTTCCCGTCGGACAACCGCTGGATGTTTCTTACGAGGCAGGCTCTGAGCAGCACGTCATGTCCCCAAGGAAGCATTTGCCGGATAGCAGTTCCTTAGAGAGCCGCCGGACATTGTTGGCATGTTACTTGTTCTGTGCTTCGATATCTATGAGTCTGCGCCTTCCAAATTTCCTCCGCTATTCTTCTTGGATGGAGGATTGCTGTGTAGTCCTGAGAACATCGCCAGATGCTGCGCCCACTGATAAGAGGCTTGTAGCATGGGTTCAGCTACAACGTCTTGGCGAGGAGTGCGGAAGAAACTTCGCATTAGACAGCCCTGATGATACGGTCAGCCTCGCCGATGAGCGCGCTCAACATATGCTGCAGAGCTATGAGAAGCAGTTGGAAGCATGGAGGCAGCATGCTATTAACAACGATAACGTCATGAACCGTTCGTCCTCCCGAGTGCTGGCTTACAAGATCTGGTGCTAACGCTCATTCAGCATTCCTGGAGATTACCTACCACGGAAACAACATATACCTGCACGAAATCGCCCTTCATCCTGATCATGACGCCGAAGACTTTAAACCACCATTTTCAGTAGCAGTAAACGATTCCATGCCACATTCCCCAAATGGAACTCTGACCCCACCGTACATCAACGCCATCATTCAATGCATCTCTTCGTCAGACGCAGTGATTGAGACGTTTCTGAACATGAGGTACGTAAGAACCCGAAGGACTCTAGACTCTTAATCATTACTGTCTTCTGGGTCGGTGAATATGGCGGGGAAGCAAAGAGCTTGCAGCGCCCCCCAGAAATACCTAGGCAGGATTTTACTCTAGGATTACTGACCCTGAGATATTCTATAGCGTCCAAGAGATCCGCGGGACCCCGACGCTCGTCTACGTCCGTATAGTTTACGCTGTTGTTATTCTTATCAAACTCTCCATCAGTACTAGCACCACCGAGCTCGGAAACGTACTAAAACACGAAGATATCAAGGTCTCTTTCTACCTTGACAAGCTCCTCGTTCATCTGAAGGCTGTGGCCGCGCTGGATGATCAGACCATGCACACTATCGGTGCCAAATTCCTTGCAATATTGGCCAAAGTCAAGGTCTGGTTCCAGCAACAAGGGAAGCCACACAAGCCAGTAAAGGAGGAAACGCGGCCGGCTGCAGGATTCGAGCCTCCTAGACTAACGGAACCGAAACGAGAAGGTCCTCCACAGTACACGGACAAGCTCAACTTCCTTACCGACTTCAGCAAGGCTCCTACCATGAATGCAACCACGTGGCCCAACCAGTTCCAATCGCCCAACGGCTACACCAGTCCCAATTACGCAGTGCAACCCTCTTGGAATGATGTGGCCTTCGATTTTCCAATGGATCTTGACCCAAATCTATTCACGCATTTGATACAGGCTGACCAAACCCAGAACTATCAGGACAATGAATTGTCGTCGAACGCGGGGGCGTTCAATCAGATGGGCTATCTCAACAACATGCCTCAATTTGGTCATTGGCCTACGCAATGATGGGTGATTATTTAAGGGTCAGGCTGGGGGGCAGGGTGTTGCCGGGAGGCGGAAGGGTTCATCCCCTTTAGAATTATCTTCAATTACTCAGTTAGGGATCTTACTCATTTTGTCTCGCAGGTTGTGAATAGTCGGTTCGATACTCTTTCGAAATTCGTCGAGCTTGAATCCTGTCCCGTGACTTTTCGCTCGATTCAGCTCGAAGTTCCTTTTTCCTTTCACTGCGGTGTCCTTCTTGGAGGCATTCAATAGGCGTCAGGATCCGGTGAAGGTGACGCGGAACGACTTACTTCACATATCGGATTGGGGAAGTGTGGGAAAGGGCGTTTGCGTCTTGCATGCGTAGGTTTATGCATGGGGGGGACGGGGGATTTTGGTGCGAGTTGGGGTTCTTGGTGCCGTTGGGTAGGAAGTGTGTGGGGGTGGGAAGGGGTTTGAAGGGGGGATGGGGTTGAAGGTGAGATGACGGTGGAGGTGGAGATGGAGATTGAGGTGGAGATGGAGGTGTTGAGTGATGTTTGGGGGCCCGGGGGGGTGTTTCGCTTTCTTTTATATGATTTGTATGGCGAATTTTTCATCCGTATGTGTAGATACCTTACCTTATACGCTCTGGTAATGTAGTCATGGACCCCTGGATGGTTTTCAAGGCTGATTTCTTTCTTGCTCTGCTTACTGCTTACTAATTACGACATCTGTTTTTACGCGGGGGGATGGCGTAGGTGTAATAGTTTAGGCATTGGAATCAAATGCACGATGGACCCGAGTCTAGGAGTGAAGTGTTGAATCCATCAGTTTGGAGGTTTACGCCAGAGCAGCATCACGGGCAGCGGGTGAAAATATACGTCGTGCAATCTCTGTCATCTTGAAGATTCCATCTGGTTTGGGCTTATGGATTTGCCTTATCGACGTAGTGATTACGATAAGGAAGTCGCGAGGGAGGGACTACAGGGCCTGCAGTGTTGCTGTGTCATTGAGATAAAGTAAGGCAGGTCTTGACGGGTACGCAGGTGAATGAATGAATGGAAGTAGGTATGATGGATGCTCTATGGTGTGGGGCGGGCCCGTGGCGTGTAAGATCAGATAGCTGACCGAGGATGTAGGCTGCGCGGGTGTGTGTATAGAGAGGACGGGTGAGATGTTTATGCTGTAGAGATGGTGGAAAGACGGTGGTAGGCAGGTATGCGGGGGGGGATGTGGGTGATGAACGGGAGGCAGGAGAGGCAGGAGAGGTGGAGGAGGAAGGAGATACGGCCAATATGGAGAATACTTGGGGATAAGTGGCTCATACAAGTCGCTCTGCAAAGTCGCTGGGCAAAGTCGCCCATATAAATCTCCCATACAAGTCGCCCCTATAAGTCGCTCCCCAAAGTCGCTCATACTAATCTATCCCTACAAGTCGGCCATACAAGTCGCTAATATTTGTCGCTCCCACAAATACACTACTTATAAAGATGCCTTCAATCCATCTGTTTCATGTTCTTCTCACACTCCTTTCACGCCTCAGCCCACTCACTTCTCAACCTTACTCACGCCCGCTCATCCTTACACATTTCATCTATTTATTGTCTCTTACGTCTAACTGGTAGATGCTCATGCTGAGAGTACGTTAGGTCATGGCTAGGACACAATCAACACCACAAATCAGAGGCGGGCCTTGAGAACACTTGTCCCAATACCCTGCCCCATCTCCCGGCTTTTTCATTCATGGCCTCCAATGCCTTCACCGGCGTGAGAGGAGTCAAATTTTGAACGCTGACAATATCTGTCCCCCCGTCCTCAGACTTTATATATCTGCCGTAGCTTTCTTCTAGAATTCCACCGCCCTCTCCAAACTCCTTACATGCTCTTGCCCAGCTTTCAAAGCAGTGGATTGATTGTGGCCATTGCGGGAAGATCTGAGCCCAAGTGTGCGGCATTGACTGATACTGCTCCCAAAACACGCGGACACCGTCTCGAGCGGCTGTTTGGGCAATTATCTTGGCAGAATCGGCTAGCCGCTCCTGTCCGCAGGCTATCCACATTGGTAGTGCGCCGGCCCAGCTCACTGCTACTGCAGAAGAGATGAGTGGACGGCAAAGCGCCGAATCGCTGCAGTATGGATCGAAACGAAGCGGATCAGACGGCCAGACACCGTCTTTCGGAGAACCAGGTTGAGCGGTTGGTAGGGCATTACGGAGTATGTCGTGCTTCCCGTTCTCCGTCCACGACGGGAGAGCCAGGTTCATGTCTCCAGCAATGCTTAGCAGGGTGACTCCGGCAGGCATCTGGAATGTAACATTGCGATTGTGGAACAATATTGAAGAGTCTGTGTTCATGCTTGGTTTTTTATTCAATTCGAGCACTACCTGTATTAAAGAGAGACACAGGCTCGCACCTGCACTATCGCCAGTGAGGACAATGGACGATGCTTCAACAGGGTCATGATATGAGCCTGGAGCCGGATTGAGAAGGCTTAGACAGACGAGCATGATGTCAAGCAAAGCTGCGGGAAATGGATGCTGTGGGGCCAGTCTATATTGGATTGAGAGACAGCGGGCACCGGTAAGCCTTAAGAGCTTAGAAACAGTGGGTCGACAGCTTGCAGACCCATTGAGACTATGCTCAACATCGGCAGAATCAGCATCCACACGGTTTTGCTTGACTTGATAGGACGGGGGAAGGACCAACTAATAAGCTCCCCCATGAATGTAGAGGATTGTCATTCGACTCGTAGTCCCTTTCGGAAATTTGTGATTTCGAGGTCTCTCGCTCACTCACAGACCGCTGGCCAGTCCACTCCCCCTTGACACATACGATTTCTGGCGAGTCAAATTCTTCTTCCCTAGTCCCAAGGCACTTGATAACGGCAATGATCGCTTGCCGCAAACGGTCTTCTTTCGGCGCAGGGAAAGTTGCATGACTGACCCATACTGCATCAGGTACTTGTGTCTCCTCCAGGCTTACCGCCTGGCGCTCGGAGAGTGGAGATTGAGACATGGCTCTGAGTTTGGCTCTTACTTTGCCAACGGCGGCAGCAGCTGAGGCAGCCGATACCGACGCGTTGCGCATCGTACAGGTATCAAGTTTTGCAAAGTGCCCCACAGACCAGTCAATATGGTATTCGGTTAGAATTTACAGGGAATACGGCTGATTAGGACGTAAGTACGATTTCGGGCTACAGGAGGAATGAAAAATGCTTCCCTAATGCAGCGCTGATCCTCGGGCATACAAACTACGCAGACTAAACAGGCGGGTGTGTGTGTTGCGTTCACCTGCATAAGCTGAAACATGCGGTATATGTTGCATTATAGCGTTCAGCCTTTCTCGTGTGTGATCGACTAGTGGTAAATACTGACCCTGTCCGGTTTCAATACAAGCAAATTACACACACAAGTCGCTCATACAAGTCGCTCATACAGACGACTTACACACACGTGTCGGCCATATTAATACCCAAGGACACCCACTCCAAGATGCCTCTTTCCGGACCTCAAGTCTTTCAAGTCATCCACTTCCAAGCTCTTCTCGCAATCCCGTACGACTCGCAAATCGTGTCAGCGTTCTCGCGGTTGTAACCTTAGCGGTAAAAGTTCAATTCTCACTTCATCAATCCTTTGAGACTTGCTTTGCTTCTACCAAGTTGCTCACCAAGTCGCTCATACAACTCGTTCCCTCATACAAATAGATTACCACTAAAGTCGCCCACCAAGTCTCTCATACAAATTGCTCCCCTATACAAATAAATTACGCACTATAGTCGCTCACCAAGTCGCCCATACAAACTTCACCATCAAGTCGCCCATACAAAGCTCCCTAGTCGCTCACCAGTCGCCCATAGTATCGCGCCCACCCTTTATATCTCAAAAATTCCCAGTACATTACCCAAAGATGCTTAACATGATACATGCCGCTTCACCCATCCAAGGCGTCGCTCGCTTATACAGGTCATCTCCACGGCATCCCGCATCGACCCCAGCACTCAGCAAGAAGTTGGAACATCGTCGCCGCTGTGAGCTTCTCTCTCCCTCGCTTCCTTGCCTTCCTCTCTCCCTTGCTGGATCTTTAACTATCGTAACGTATCATTAATCCATTCCTCCATCCATCCATCCATCCAGCTTTCAACCTTGCAATCATCCCAGCATCTCCATCTCCCTCTCCATCCCAACTCACCCTCCATCCATCATCCATCATCCCTCTTTTCTTCTTTTTTCTTCCCGCACACAAAACCTATTTCAACCACTATTACTACTGGCATTATTTCAAGACATCTATCCCAAGAGTCATATGTATACAGGATATGCCAGTCCAGCGGGAAAAGGGTGAGACGGGTGCGTGTGTATATGTGTGTGCTATGTATGTAAAGAGAGGGTCTTGGATCGTGAGCCTGTCTGTAAACTACAAGTGAGGTCGGCTTTTTTTTTCTACTTGTAAATGAGGGACGTGGGTGGGTGATTCGGAGGTGTATTTATTGTTGATGGTTAGGGAGGCTAGGGTATATATAGATAACGGATGGGCAAGGGATGGATGGGATTAGCGGAGTAGCGGAGTAGCGGAGTAGGTAAAGTAGATATGTATATGAAGGGAAAATAATAGTGTGTAGAGGCAAAACACGACAACGGTGCACAGCCATAGGTACAGAAACCCTCTCTCTCAGACTCTCTCTCTCTCTCTGTCTCTCTCTCCGCGCGTCCATTCCAGAGATAATCGCTAATGTTAACCCCCTTTATTTTACTATATAAACACCAACCAAGGTAACTTAGTTCAATCCAATTCAATCCAATTCAATCCAACACAAACCTGTTAAAATGTCTGATGGAGGATAAAAGGATTGATTAATTAATTAATTAAGTAGCTAAGAGAGAGCTAGTTATACCTCCTATTTGATACTTCTGCGGGGGTAGTTGTGACACAGTGCTGCAGCTTTTCCAACAAACCCCTTGAACTTTCAACAAACTCCCTCTTCCCCCTTTTCCCCCCCTTTCCCCTATCCCCTTTCATCTCAACCCCCTCCCCCTTCCCCCCCTCCCTTCCTCCCCTCGCCCCCTCTCCCCCTCTCTCCCCCTCTATTCACACTCCATCCCGTCCTCCCCCTTCTCCCCCTTCTCTCCACCCTCCACCCCTCTCCCACTCTCCATCCGCCCCGCTTTCCCCCTTTCCCCTTCTCTCCACCCTCCTTCCCCAAACAAGAACCCATCTCAATACCCCATCCGAAACAACCCATACATCTGCCTCATGCGCGCCATCTGATCGGGCGAGAACTTGCTGTAGCTGTCGTGGCGAATTAGTTACTATTTTCTTTCTGTCTCGATAATGAGACAAGGAAAGGCGATGCAGGAGACGAGAGGAGAGAGGGGATAAAGAGGGAATTATTGAAGCGAACCAGTAGATGAGATTTTACGGATAGAGAAAGATAGATGGACAGAGGAAGAAAGAAAGAAAGAAAGAAAGGATTCTCCATCCCCTACTTCCACCTCCGTCCTCGCTCCTTCTTCTCCCTCTTCTTCCACCCCTTCTTCCTCCCCTTCTTCCTCCCCTTCTTCCTCCCCTTCTTCCTCCCCTTCTTCCTCCCCTTGCTCCCCCCCCCATCCTCACCTCACCAAAGGCCGCATACATACCCTCGAGATAAAAAAACCCCCACAACAAGCACGAAAACACAACCCCCCCAAACCCCCCCCCCCAAAACCCAAAAACCCCCCACCCCCCACCATCAAAACACCCAACCGCCAACAAAAAAGAACCGTAAAAACTCACCAAGCATCAGTGGAATAATCCATATAATTGCTAATCGGATCCACGCCCGGCGAAGACGGGCAGCTGTCCTTTCCGACGGGGCAACCCGTCGTGCTCTGGGATTGCTGCGGCGTGTCGGCGATGTAGTCGCCCGGGTCGTCGGTTGCGCAGGTGTTGTCCTGTGAGGGAGGAAGGGGGGGGGTGTTAGTTTGGGGGGTTTGGTTTAGTTTGATTTGGTTGGGTTCGGTTGGGTTTTAATTCGGGGAGATTTGTACTGTGTGTGTGGGGATTTGTTTTGTTTTTGTTTGTGTTTTTTTGCGCTTTTCTGGCGACTTTTGCGCCTTCAAAAGCGGAACAGACAAGACGGAACGAGTATGTATTGGGGGAGCACACATCAAACCCAAAAGAAAAACCCCGCAGGACATCCTCACCTGAAACGTATGCAACAGCCCAAACCAATGCCCAACCTCATGCACCGCCGTCTTCCCCAACTCATACCCCCGGACCCCCAGACCCGCCGGCGCCCTCGGCATACTCCCCGCCAAGACATTACACCCGTCCGTCGCGTAGTCCACAGTCGGGTACTCGACCTGCGCCACCACCGCGCCATCGCTGCCCGTCACCGGATACGTGATCGTGGTCGGGAGCGTGCAGTAGCCCAGTAGTGCCGTCGAACCCGAACCCGAGTAAGTATACGTATAAGGCGGCGAAGACAAATTCGTCTGAAAGTAGAGATTCAGCACCGAGTACGGCCCCCTCCTCAGCGCCTGCTTCATCTGCGTGGAATTAGCGTCGGTAGCCCAGGCGTCGTTGACAGTCCACGAAGTAGCGGCGAGACGGAACGAGATGAGCGCGGGGCGGTACAGGGAGTTGAGGACGGACATTTGGCTGCTGATCATGGCGTTGCGGACGGAGGGGGGGTAAGAAGCGCTTTGATCGGTTGTGGAGACGAAGTGGACGTATGTGGTTACGACGATGCGGGAGCTGGAGCTGGAGCGTCGTTCCTTCTTGTTGTTGCTGCGGCGCTGCTGCTGCTGCCGTGATTTCTCGAGGAAATCGGCGTGCGCTCGGCGGAGGGAGGCGCTGGGAGCGTGGGTGCCGCATATTTGGGTGATGTTTTGGTGGGAGAGGGTGCTGGCGTTTCGATTACCTAGAGTGCTGGTGAGAAGGTCGGGGTAGGTGCCGGCGGGATGGGCAATGGTGGTAGAGAGGAGAAGGTATGGTATTAAAAGTAGCATGATGCAATTGTCTTATCTCTCTGAGGCAAGGGGTAACCTTGGAATGCAAAATGGGAACACTAAGAGAAGTCTGCCTCGTGTTATACACGTCCACAGAAAACTGTAGCAGATGATACCGCTGATGCATTTCCGATTTCAACAGAGATCCCCAGGGTACACTGCTTTCAGCGGCGCTCTCCGGTGTGTCTGGATCTTGGATGGATCTGGAGCCCAGGAGACTGCATCCGGAGCTTAGACCGCGAGCACAAAGAGATTCTTGCTGCTTGCTCAACAACAACCTCCCTTGGGGCAGATCGAATTTCGAGATCGTAGACGAGGTTTGAAATGAAGATTTAAAGATCTAGATAATGTAATCGCCCATTTCAGCTGCACCTGTATATCGCCAAAACGCCAAACATCATGCCAGTAAAACTCACAGAGTCCAACGACGTGATAAATTCATCATGCTGCATCATTACCCGGCCGTGAAATCCCGGTTGCGGTCGCCGTACTGGGTTGGTCATTGTTCCATGACAAATATGTATGGTCTCCAAGTTTGCTACATGGACAATATCGTCAGCCCGGCCAGCCACGATGTAGGAAAGTCCTCGATTATACGTACCGCGGCTTGATGAGATGGGTCACGGTGAATAAGGCACCAAGGACAATGCAAATGCCACCGACTGCCACATACGCTATCCCGAGGAAAGGGTTCTTCCCTCCCATCACTGTCCGAGTCGATATGACCAAGGATTTGGTGCCTCCAAATACATCAACCGGAAAGTCTAGGACCCGGACTTTAGTATGCTGAAACAAATTGAGGCGATCGACCTACTGTTTTCAATATCCACTTGGTACATGCTACACTGCATGGTCTCATTATCGTTGCGCTTCGCCAGCTTACTAAAGTTCGGAAGCCCAGCAGTCCTCATCCAAACTTGAAATGCTTCGTCGTTCTCCAAGTCTGGGAGGTTTTCCGAGGTGTAACCGTCTTGGTATCGCAGATGCCAGTTGGGCGGAGGAACGATATCTGCGGGGTCGTACTTTGTACGAGCATACAAAGCTCTATCACTGTTCCAGGAGATGCCGTTTTCTGTCATGTTGTATGTGGTGTTGAGGGCAGAACTATCGTGCACGTTCAGCTGCACAGGATTCGAAAATGTATCGTTGAAGAGTGAATTGGCGATGAGACCGCAAGGCCAGTATGCTTTCCCGTCGGGGTCAGTGTTCAAAGGTTTGCATGCGCCAAGAGAATTGTTGCTTTTAGCAGCGCCCTTCAATTGATCCGAATCAAGGGATTTGACGTATCGGCGGTGGTTTTGGTAGAAGTTTGTGAGACGATAGTAGAGAAGCACGGGGGGTTTGAGATTGTCGGGAATGTTGAATTGCAAAGAACAAACAGAAGTATTCACGGGAAGACCGCCGTTGTAGGTGCGGTTGATGCTGTGTTGCTTCCACTTGTATGTGGGATCATTTGTGCAGTTCGAATTGGAGCCTTTGAATGACGAGGAAACGTATTTGCGAGGTATGGGCTGAAAATCTGTATTGTTCTGGATCTCCGTCCGACAATGAGTGTAGTCGATAGATATTTCTTGCACCTATCAAGCTATCTATCAGCCTCGGAGGTGTAGAAATTCTGACCGGCGTTGACGGACCTGAGCACTGGCGTAGAGCAGAAGCCCCCCTATTGGAGCAAAGATGATTCCTATTATAAAGAATAGAGGCAGGACCGTCTTGGGTGTAAGGATGGGTCTGTGAAGGTTCAGTAAATGGTCCGTAGTGGGGGACGTAGGTCGCAGGAGGTCGCAGGCTACTTACTGCCATGCTTTCAGTCGCTGCTGCCGAAATGCAGTATCTATAGAGCCGCGAAGGTTTGATCAGACACTGAACAAAGCCTGAAGATACCGGTCTACCCGTGTTTGTGAGGTGTAGAGGTGGTGAGCTTACTAGCTGGCCTCCTGCTCTTTGCCTTCTTCTGTACCTCATCGTGATCTTGACCATCTACCGAATCCGTATGTGTCTGAGTTTGCGACATTGTGCGATTAACGTGCTCATGAGTATAGGTGGTTGTAGAATCAATGTGCTTGTCGCTGGTAAGCTCAAGGCCGGCTGCTGCTGCTGCTGCGGTTGCTGGCAACAAAGGTAAGCGTAGGGCTGACGCCAAGGGAGGTGCCACAAATAGTACTATACGCGGATTAATCGCACATGTGTGCATACGCTACAGGGTTTACTTCACACTAGCTTACGGATCGTGCATAAGAGGTACGAGTAGAGATTGTTGACTTCATTGCATTGGGACGAGACTAGATACAGCTGGGGCAGGCTCAAAAAGAGCAAGCATGATTCTTATGGCGGCCTTTCCAATTTCTGCTCACAAGTCACCAACATCAGGCCAATTGCCTTCCTTTCTACTGTTCCCTCCTGTCCAATCCTAGGCCAATCATGCGTGATCCATGTCCTGTCATCAAGTCCATCCATACATTGCCCCAAAGGCAATTAGAAAACGAAAAGGGGTATCTGTGAGCTGAGTGCGAGACCGTACAATCTGTGGTCAAGTGCAATGATGAGCCGAACACCGTCGCTGTGAATGAGGGTCCAATTTAAGCGGAGAGAGAAATCACAATGCGCATTCCCCATGTTGATCCCTGAGTGCAGGTCCTGCCCGCCGATATTCCTGGGGGGAAGGAGGAGTGTCGTAAAATCGTATGGCGTTATTCGGTCCAGTATGTCATAAAGAGGGTAGATGTCGAATTCAAAACACAGTAGATGATGATTAGAGTGTTGCTGAGGCAATAATTCAAAGGTACTGCAAGAAGTAGCCTTTGCCAAACCATCCAACCTTGTCGTAGGCGGTCCATAGTTTGCTAGCTTTGTTGACGTCGATCTTGCAAGCTTGCTGAGCGTCCGTCTTTCTGAACTCTTTGCCGATTCGGAGGGCGTTGAGGCGGGCCTCGAAGATACGTCGCTTACTGCAGAGATAAGTTGCACAGCTCAAGCGGAGAGTGCCTGCGAGGTTGATTTCGGCCTCGTGGAGCATGTGCCGATCTGGGTCGTTGGACAGATTGAGGACGTTGTTGCTTGCCCAATCGGCCTTCAAGATCTTCGGATTCCCTGGCGGAAGGGTGTCTGTTGGAGGAGCGTAATTTGGAAGAGAGTTGTAGTCGACGTCCTCGCGCTTTGTACCAGGCAAGCGGTCAGGCGTTGCCGAGCGTCCTTTGTCCGGATAGCCCATCAACTTGGCCATTGGTGAAGCTTTCGGGGTACGCTTGACCCTGGGAACGGGAGCCTTTGTTGGCGTTGCCACACGGTTGATGGCTCGCTTCGCCTGCTTTGGTGCCGGGGCGATGGCGACCGGGATAGCTCTCGTACCTGGTCTGGCACAAATACGCTTCGCTTGCCAGTATTGATCTTCCACCTCTTCCCGTTGTCTCTTCATGTAAGCGCCAGGGTTGCGGTTGTACAGACTGCCGATCTGAGGGACGCAAACCAATACGAGGCGATACTCGTCACGGGTAGGACGGTCGACTTTCTGGTCACCTTGCATTGCGATGTGGTTGCTGATGATGTCTTCCGTGTGCGAGTTGGGAGCTTCTGCTGGGAACAGAGGTTGCTCCTCGACAGACTCAAAGGACCCTTCTGGATACAAGACAGGGTCTTTGACAGCTTCGGAACGCCGTTCATGGGTTTGTGGAGGTGTATGCCTGCCCTGTTCTCCTTTGTGCTGCTTCTTCATCCATGGCGAGACGGGCGGTGATGGTAAGATTCTCATCGTCTTGGTATCCGGAGTCTTGCTGTGTGTCATGGGCGCGAGTGTCTGTTCAGGGCTCACGCGATAGGAATGTGCTGTGGATGGTGTTTTCGCTGGTGTGATTGAGAAGCTCTCGAGAGGTTTTGCCTCTGGAGGAGACATCAGGTTGGAGATTGTAGGCAAGCGTGACATGCTTGGTGGATGTGTTCGATGAAGCTTGACGATGAGGGTTGTAGTTGAAAGGATTGATGGAGGGTTGTAAAGATGATTTGTAGATGATGTGGTAGCAGGCAGAAGTCAATGGACGCCTTGTCACTGCTTTGGAAAAGTGGATTTGTCAGGTCCGCGGTGTTAAGTGGGTTGTCCGAAAAGGGTGGCAAAGGCTCGGAGGCGGGACAACGTTGGAATGCTCTAGAGGATTAGTATGTAAGGAATCAATGGATTGATGATAATGGACGAGGAATTAGCAGTGGTAGATGATGGGGTTTGATGATTTGGGAGGTTGTTTTGATGGAGGGAAGGATGATGGGGGGAGGATGGAAAGAAAGAGAGGAAGCCTTGTGTAGGACAAGGCGGGCGGTGAATGGCAGGACTGAACGACTCAATAGGAAGGGGGGAACAACAGAATGAATGAGTGGGGCGCGGAAAAGATAAAAGTGAATTGGGAGTCAGGCAGCAAGGTTTGGCATCAGATGATGAGTGGTTCAGAATGATGATGACTCGCAAACGATAATGAGGCAAAGACCCAAGGAATACTTCTATTACTGCCATTTTGCTGGATGCTCTCTGGTCAGTGACAAGACAAGACTTAAGCGCCATTGGAATCCTGTGGTCAGCCGGGGGGCATGGAAACGACTGGGCTGTAACAGAAAGAAAAGTCCTAGATGATTGGATTGTTTGATTGGTCAATTGGACGGAGGAAGAGACTAAACAAGATGTATTTTCCTTTGTCCGAGATGGTGTGGGTGACAAAATAATAATCATGAAATAATGGATTAGAAAAAAAATGGGATTAATGTGGTAAATGAGTAAGTCAGATGCAACCTTGGAGAGTGTCTTGGGGGGAAAAGAGAAATGGAAAGAGAAGTGTCTGTCAGAAAATGCATCAAATGCACCGCGTCACCAGGGATGAGTCAAAAAGCCTAGTTTCCTACTTATCTAGTCCTAAATCGTATGTATTGCGCCACCCTCTCTCGCCACCTTTCAAAACCTGCCCTATATCTTCCCTTTTGATTAGAGCATCCGAAGGATCAAAGCATTTCAAAAGCAGCACTCCATGCAACCCCCCCAAAAAAAGCATCAAAACAAGGGTCCACACTCAACATAACACTTGCACTCCCCCGCCCATGTACCCCATGCTCTTAAAACACACCTTGAATCCTCCGCCCTTCCCCCAATCACCCAATCTTAAGCCACATACCGCGCGATGAAAACTCAATCCCTGTACATATCTATACAAGTACTTCTACCCCAAGGGCATGATTGAAAATGCCCTTCAATTAAATGTCCTTGCTATCTCGCTACATACATTGAAATCCACAAAACCGAGTTATTCGCTTCAAGAGTCAAGGCGAAAAGTGGCCCATTTGGCGCCCTCCTAGATCAATTGGTCTGCTTTGTCTGATGCTCACATGCCAGGGCAGCGTGCAACAACTTCGCTTGGAACGGGAGGGCAACCATTGGGAAAAGTCATGCGCCCTCTTTCTGGCACCGATGCACCATGGTCAATTGACCTTGGCCTTTGCACTCACGGATTGATCGATAGGTCATTCATTCCATTGAGCCTTCGCATCTCCACTGATGTTGTACTGTACTTCTAGCGACAATCGGAAAAGCAGGTACTTGGTAAAAGGTAGGATGAAGCACAGATACGATTTTCATGCATCATGCCCCTTCCCCACACTCTGAGATAAGGGTCCGAAAATCCCCCCCCCCCACCATCTCCCCCCCGGGTGCGAATCCGCTTTAGGCTGTACAAGTAGTGAACCAGTCTCACTTTGGCTTGGTACTATCCTCTACTTCGTATGCGAGAGGTCATCTTGCAACCACGGAAAAAACATTTTTATTGCGGGATGACATGTCCTTGGATCACCGGCATCTTTCAATCACTCACTATCAACTTTTGGTCCTGACCAGGCCGTAAAAGCACCATCAAACTAGCATACATGAGTGGCCATTCCTATGCACCATGACCTTGACGGTCTCAAGATCATCTCTCCCCCTCTCTCTCTCTCTCTTTCTCTGCTCTTCGCCCTTCGATATCCCCGCCAAGATTGCCTTCAATGCTTGGGTATAAAATCGTTAATGCGTGAATGCCAGAAATCAGAATACAAGAACACTAGATCTCTCGCACCAGTCCCCTTCAATCGCCGCCAGTCGGCCTATGCAGTCGCTGTTGTGACTCAAGAAGATTGTCATGGTCCACGAACTTTCTGGGCGAATAGAGAGATCCCCAAGAGCTCAATTGGGGCAGGCCGCCTGAACGTGTCCTGGCTGCTTGCACTTGTAGCAGACGCGCTCCGAAGATGGTTCCGACGGGCAGTCGCGGCTCAGATGGCCTTGCTCACCACCTGTTGCTGTCCGTCAGAGCTGGAAGATGCCTCCAAGAGCGGGTTTGACATACAGTTGTAGCATTTCTGACCTTGCGTGCAGTCACGCGACATGTGGCCATAGCCTCCGCAAGAGTAACAGGTTTGACCTGGATCGAACGGGGAATTAGAATCAAACAGACCCAGAGCGAAGAGGGGGCAAATGAGCCCATTGAAACACGATAGGAACATACCTCCGCCTCCCCCACGGTTTGCCCCTCCACCATAGCCTCCTCCACCATATCCTCCACCGCCGTAGCCACCTCCTCCACCTCCACCGTAGCCCTCGGTACAATTCCTAGCGATGTGGCCGACCTTGCCGCACTACAAGCCGTAGTCAGTACTGCAGTGAGATCAGGGTAAAGAATGTATTACCTTGTAGCACTCTTGGCCGCCTCCTCCGCCGGAGTATCCGCCGCCCATGCCTCCTCCAGCACCGGCATTGGGGCACTCTCGGCTCAAGTGACCGACCTCATTGCAGCGGTAACAGGCCTTCTCTTTCTGAGGAGCATTGCACTCGCGCGAGACATGGCCTTCCTCACCACCTAGTAACGTCAGTTGACGGCTTTCGTGAGAGGCTTCTAGGCACTAACAATTGTAGCAGGTAGGAGTGCCGCGCTTTGGGCAATCGCGCGCTTGATGAGAGCTGTCGCCGCCTATGGAGATGGCCACAGGTCAGCCATCAATCTTTGTCTGTGTCTTGAGAGATCAAGGTCGCCAAAAGGTGCTGTTGGTAGGAAAAAGCAGCTATGGTTTGGCAATGGGGAGATTCTGGGATAGTAGGGAGGGTTGCGATTCATGTGTTATGTGTTGAAGCTTCTGAAACAGCAAAAGACGAGAAGAGAACAATTCAGTAGCGTACAATTGTAGCAGCCGCGTCCGCCAGGTTGCTGGTAATCCATGATTCCTGGTATCTGTTGATCTATGCAAGTACCAAAGATCAGCTTGGAAACGCCGTGGATATTTCAATAACTGCAAAGGTTGCTGCTTGGGGCTTCTGAACAGTGAGGTATGGGTCAGCTTACTTTGTTCAAGGTTCGCAAGAATTGTACGATATTGTGATTGTAAGTAGCAACCAAGGAAAGGTTCAATTGTTGCAGGTAATGAGGAGATTTAATTGACAGGAGATTCTGATTTGGTGCCAAGCATGATTTTCCCACTTTAGGGTCGTGGGGCAAAGGCGCTAGTCCTAAAGAACGCTCGCTAAGAACGTGGATATCGATCGTCAATTTCAGCGCTTAGTAGTACAAAAGGAGACACTGTCGGGGGACAATAAATGCCATCAAGTTGTAGTGAAAAGCCAAGTTCAATGCTTATCCTATCCAAATATATCTGCTTACCACCAGGCTATGCAAAGTTATATACCACTAATGCCTGAGTTCCAAACATCTTCTCCCGAAGTAGTACTACTCTCTCTTCGTCGAATGTAATCCAGCCATGCGTCACAGTCGAGTCGTCAGATTCTTGGTCTCGGATGGAGCTAGCGCCGGCAACAGCACCAATGTGAGCTCTGGGAAGGTTCCCGGTTTTCGTCTCAGAGGTAGCATCGTTCGTCTCAGAATATACTCGTACGCTAGCTTCGCCTGCAGCTACCCGTCTTCGGGATGTGCTTGAAGTCATCCCACCTTCCAGCTCCCATACTCGTAGCTCGTTACCTACTGCACTGACAGAAACAGCCTTGCCACGCTCACCGACGTGGGCCCCTGAAACGGAGGAAGTATGGCCCCACAGCCGGCTTCCCACTCCTATGCTCAGCTCCTCCGTATTTGATGTTACCATGTAAAGCGTGAGCGTGTTATCTGGGTGAGATGATAACAGATAGGGATGATTGTACGAAAGAGACGTTGGTTTGCTGCCAAGAGCCAGCCTCACACCTGTAACGACTTGCTGATCCAAAGTATTCGTACTATTATTGTGCACTGGCGTACGCAAATGTCGATTCGATGGTGGCAGTAGAGCATCTCGAGTCGCTGCAGATGCCATGCGAGAATCAATGATGGCGCCTCCTGATGTTATACGGATCTCTTGCAACCCAACGGACCATCCAGACGTCCAAGTGGGCATCGCATAAGCTATTGAAGCAACGATACTAGTCAAAGAAGCCCTGATGGCAAGTGATATTGGAGGATAGGCTGTCTGCGATCTCAACGAGGAGATCAAGGTCGGAGGCCGTATCCTTGCATCACGGTCTACCCTCTCTTCGTTTACACCGTCGCCACCTAGATCTTCTCGGACATTCTTGGGAAAGTCCTTCGCAAAGATTTCGGGCTCCTGAGTGAAGGTAGAATCCGTGTTGTTTACTCTATCAGAGCTTGACTCGAGGTCGCTAGATGCTAGGTCCGGTTCATGGCCAAAGCGATATAAAGACAGTAGAGGTGCTCCAGTCATGGTCAATAGATACGGTGACGCATACGCAATGGCATGAATCGGACCGTTTCTGGATGCAGCGTGCAAATATCGACAAGCGAATCTCCTATCATTCCGGTCCAGTGTGTAGATCGCAAAGCTGCCATCATCATATCCAACCGATACATTAATTTGGTCATTCTGTGATTCTGTTCCATCGATTGCCAAAGCCGTCGGACCAGCACTACGATCCTCCTTGTCCGTAAAGAATGGCGTGGTCGCAATCAGTCGATCATTTCCCTTCAGCACCCATGCTCTTAAACCAGCGACCGGATCCGCAGTCACGACTATATCATCATACAAGCGTACTAGCAGTGGAGGTTGTGAGGGGTGTTCTGCAAGTTGGGTCTCGCTAATATTTGCGCTGCCTCTTGACCAGTTATGACGTAGCTTGTATTTTCTCTTCCAATTTGTCGTGTTTCCCCTCCTCACCAGGTGATCATCATCGAGCCATTTAGATATCTTGGATGAGTAGTTAAGAGACTTCGCGGACTGTTCCTGTTCTCGAACGCCTGGTATCCGGGAAGCCCGGGGGCGAACGAACCGGTCGTAGAAAAGAGCTTTCCATAGCTGAGAGTCCCCAGCCAAGGAATGAAGGCGATGAGACAATCTACACGGTCAGCTTTGAACTTCAGAGCATACGTTTGCATGCGTACCTTTGGCAGCGAACAAGGTCTGAGACTGATAAGTAAGAAAGAGTTCTTATAAGAAGCTCATCGCTCAAGTGTGACAGCCTGTCTGGGTTGCTGGGGCGTAGACGCTTTGGTGATCGATCATCTATTTCCTGATCCTCGCGGGAGCGTTTTGCCATGGCAGGTTCTCGAGACAAAGATCTATCGTAAATTGGTTAAAGTGGGAGTCCGCCTTTGCCGATGGAGGTAAAACGCCAAGAATCCGATGCGGAGATAAGATAAATCTAATCGGAAAGTCGATCGCGTCTCTAAAGGTGGAGCGCGTCCATCATTGAAAGCCAGCACTTTTGGGATGAATTAAGAAATCCTCAACGAGAGGGTGGACACGAGGCCACAGTGGTCTCAATGGAGCCATCCGAGGGACCTGAGGCTGAGATTCGGCATACCGTCAGAGAGCACCTAGACAACCTCGAACATCGTTTGACTAGAGTGCTTGCCGAAAAGCTCACGGAGCGTGAGCATTCCTATGTTTGGTAAAGACACTAAGGGCTATGCTGATACATGGGGTGCTCGCAGGTGAAAAGATCTACTCAGGTGAAAGAACCGGCTATCGGAAAGAGATTGATGCTCTACGAATAAAAGTAGCAAAAATCGAGCAGCTAGAAGCGGAAAACGAGAAACTCAACGTGGAGCTTGGAGAAGCCAGACAGCGGCACCGAGAGTGCTCCAACAATCATGACTGTAATGGTTATAGAGAAGCAAATCGATCTAATGCTACTGTCAACGCCGAGACCAAGACCGAGAATTCGAGCGTGGATATTGAAGAGTACAATCGAGTCAAAGAGGAATTGATAAGGCTTGAAAGTGACTATGGTAAACTTGTTTGGGCCCGAGATTACCTAGAGACAAAGGTGCGGGAGCAAAAGGATTCCCTACGACAATGGAAAGAGTACCAAAAGAGTTGGATATTGAAACATCCAAGTAAGCGACTCAGCCATCTACAGCCTGGCTTTGCAAAGGCCAGCTCACCAATAAATGCGGACAATTGTAGATATTCGAGTGCTCCCGCTCCGCCAGCACTCCCCGAGGGTTTCACTCCCTCTCCCAGTGGTGTTTCTGGTTCTCCCTCTCCTCATCGCAATGCAACTACAGATCCAAAAATCAAAGGAAAATGGCACGAGCAAGCCGTTGAACATCATAGAGAGGACCCGGGGTCACAGTCACACGAGACGATTATATCGCAGCACGGGGATAATACCGCTGATGTGTTAGACTCTGAGGATGTCACCGATGCTACCCCCGAGTCTCAAGGGCAAGCGGAGCCAATCAAAATTGAGCCAGCTCCCGGTGGTAGTTCACCCATCATAGTCTTCGAACGATCACTGAAGCGAAGGTATTCTGCGAGGACTAGTGTCCAAAGAACTCACGTGCGTGAGGATAATCAGCGCCGTGTTGGTGCGAATCCTAGCACCGTTCCCCCGAAAGACGAGCAGGTTTCGAGTCCATTACAAGTTCCGCCTCTCATTCACTTGGATGGACCCCACGACAGTCTTGACTTGGACGATGTTGGAGGCCATCTTGACACGCCCAGGAAAAGGCAACGGATGGCGCAGGAACGGCTCAAGTCCTCAATGATGCTACCTTTGACAACAGCGCAGGGCGAAGAGGAGGTGCCACATGATATGACCGCGGACCCAAGTGTTTCATATCCCGATGATAACTCCCTCAAAATTAAGGGCGAGTGGGGTAAGGAAGCCAACTCTTCCACAGAAAACCATAGGAATCTACCCAGGAAAGCGGCAGAAGAAGTGAAGGAAGCTCGCAAAGATGAGAGGATCGCCCGACAGCACGCGCACAATAATCGAATACATCAAAGGCTAGAGGCCGCCCAGAGTATGGACCCTATCTTCGACCCTCCAAGATCCTCATCTCCAACAACTGACGAGTCTCCCCAGCAACCCCACACGCCTAACGAGACTCGCGATTTTAGGCAACGGAAGCCCCATTTGAATAGCCCTGTTATCCTACGGCCTATAGATATCAATAACCCCGTATTACCGAGGACTAGCGATCCATTCGCAAGTCGAAAGCGGGCCTGTCCTCCCAGTCGCCGAGATCACGGTGCAGCCTATGTGCCAGCATTAGCTGAAGACGGAGAGGGGAATTTTTCGGACGGCAATGCGCATAACTTTCGGAAGAAATCTAAGGACGATCGAAACGATTTGCATAACCTTTCGGATAAGGAGTCCAGAGCGCCCCCTACCCACAATCGCCTTGGAGCTTTATTGGCCAGACCTTCTCCTGAGAAGTCGCTTCTCATACCCGAAGAACCTATTGTCAATGTCCCTCCTGATCAGGCATGTTCAAAGACGCCAATTCCCAGGTCAGTATATCACAATCGGTCCAAAGGCCCAGCTACGCCTCGTAGCCTTCCAGCCAAGAGATCTAAAGTCAAGCATGACCCTGGACCTAGATCCGAACCGGCGGATTTGGAATCGATCGACGCAACTGTGGACAGGTACAGCAAGTCAGCGCAGGCTGTCACTAAAAGAACCATAGATGTTCCAGCTCCTTACAAACCCTCCCACGCAGACTACTCGGAACCCCGGCCGGAGCACGAACCACTCCGAGCACGACCGGTCCATCGCCTCGGCCTCCAACATTTCAAGCTCAACCCCGCTCATAGTGACCATGCATATCACGAATCCGTTCGCAGACACGACGAGAAGAAAGCTCTCTCCGGTTGCACTGACCGTCACTGTCAAAGGTGCCCCGGTCTCCGAAAACACGTTGTCGATAGCGGATACAAGACGGCCCAGAAGCCGGGAGAAAGTGAATCCGAAGCGGACTGGCGTCTGATGCAAGATTACCTCGGAGACTTCCGCGACCGATTGGGGAGCATGTCGGCGAAGAAGCGGTCGGAGCTCCTGGTCGAAGCCAAAGTCAAGGAGTTCGCCGACCGGTATGGCTGTCATCGACAGGCTTTTTCGCGCGCACGGGAACCGCCGGGGCTTTGGGAGGTGGATTTCCCGACTACGCAGGAGGCGGCGGAGAATCGGGCTGCTGCGGACGTTATGGAGCGGGAGAAGGTGCAAGAAAGATATTGGGAGGCGACTAGGCCGAACGGAAAGTGGATGTTTGCAGACGAATAAGGGGGAGTGGATGTTTTGGTGCTTGTACTGTATTGTCTAGACTTTCATGAGCGGGAGCTGTCTTTGCTTTTGGCATCGCTGGTGTGGTTTCTGGGTGAGGGACTTGGGACGATTGCGATGATGGCATTTGTGCTGATGATTTCTATGTTATGTTTGAGCTCAGACGCATCTTGGCTCATCGCACCTGGTCTCATGACATTAGTATTTGCAGTATCCATTCAGCACCATGCCAAAATCTAATCACTTGAACAACGCCTCCAAATCATCGTCGACGGATCTCGCGTAGTCTCTACGCTGCTGGCTTCGTGGACATCTGTTTGATGAGTAGGCGGGTCGACTGGCTCAACTACGACTTGATCCATGTCTGTTGATTCCATACCTACCTTAGATATTTTCAATTGAGGCTATTCTACCTTGCTCCCCGTGGGCGAATGAATCCATTTAATTAAGTAGGCAGCTTGGAAACAAACACATCTCAGCCCCTGTACCCTGCGCTATTACAATGCGAGAGTCTTCATTGATTGGGCATGGCAGTCGGATCTTTACCATCTCTCCACTGGGTCCTCGCTCGCTTTTAGTGTGGATTTCCGTAAGATAGGGAGGGCTAGGAGTGGTACTAGTGCTCTTGGTACCGAGTTTCGCAAGGTACTCGTACGTAAGGTACCTTGGGGTTGAAGAGGATGGCGTTGGAGAGGAGGGTGTCTTTTGGCTGGGTCGTTTTTGGGAAACGGTGGAAGGCGATGGTGCCGCCGTCAGGGTCTGACAGATGCGAGGTCAGCCACATGGAGATGGCAACGCGATGCCAGTTTGTGATATTCGCCGTCGTTCGCTCAAGCAATAGCAATCCAGTTTAGCAAGATTCCTCGCCCATCTGGCTTCGGCTCAGCAAGAAGACATGGAGATTTCCAGCACCAGGTTGTTCGGTAATCCAAACCGCGTGTTGGCGTTCCTCCGGTCCTAAGCCAACCACGTTTAGGACACAAAGTTCGGGTGCCTGGGGCTCGAAAGGTGTCCCATGATCTAGCGTAATCATGTGGATGGATGGGGAGAAGAGCGATGCTGCGATACATCCTCCAATTTGAGCGTAGCATTCTGTTTGCGAACGGTGATCGATCGGCTCGCCTCCAAGCTTGTTGTAAATGGCGAGCGCGCCCTGATAGCTTTGCCCACACGTTGCCATTCACCATAAGCGTCGAGATCTCACATATGCTTCGATGACCGACCTCTATATTGACATTGATGCAGTCTCCGCTATCCCATCCAAATAGATCGCCACGCTCGGCGTAGGCTATCATGAGCACGACTGAAGTCCCGCGCGCACACCATTCTTTTCCAAGCTCTGGAGGAGAAAGGTACATATGCATTTGGTTAAAATTGGGAAGTATTCGATGAGGGCTGCACCAAACTCATCTTCCAGCTCAGCGAGCGTATACTCCCTACGAGGGTCCGCATCTTCCCTACCAAGGCCAGCTCTAAAATTGCTACCAAGAACCTACATGATGCCATAGGTGCGGTCAAGATCTCGTATCGTCTTCCTAGTATATAACACTCCGAGTAGAGTCATAGGAATATGACATGAAGCGCTGCTAAACCTGATCCATGCACGAGCTCCATCAATTCGCTGAATTCGGGTTCTGCTTTTGGCGCTCATACTCCGTTCGGACCATAGAATCAAGTCGTTTGCGAATTTGCCTGGCCATCGTGAGATAAGATAATTGCATGATTGCAAAGGAAAGCCTCTTATAAGGTCCAGGACGACGAAAACCAAGGGTCATTGGTCAAATCGGTCAGGGATCAATTGCCATGCGTCAACGTGGCCTGCAATGGAAACGCTACAATCCTTCCTTAGTCCATGGTTCCCTTTGCAACCCATCTACAGCAGCCCGCAAGTTATAGAGTAAAGGCCGTAGAGTAGCTGTTGGCAACCGATTTAGCTAAGCGTAGGACTGCTTTGTATAACGGAATATTCACGCCTGTCGACCGATCTCAAGCATTGTTGTCCTTGTCCAACGCTGATCAATGCAGGCAATGTCTAGGCAGAAGAATCTATATGCCCCACGTTGGTTTGAATAAATCTGTAGCATCGTGTTCAGGAGCCATCGCTTCCAGGTACGTTGGTGCCATCTCTAGTCCGTAAAAGTTCCAGAATCGATCCGGCTCCCTCATCACCTCGTTAATAATGCCTTGAAACTCCGAGACACTAAATTGCGTTATGCCGTTTATACGAGGAATTTGCTAGTCGACACCTCGGATTGGTATCGGCTGGACATGCGTAAAGCTCGTCGTCCGAGAGAATATAGCGCCTCCAGGTGTAAGACATGGCCACATAGGCAGGCTCGGTTGAGTCGCCATATCTATTGCCAGGCTCCCATCTGTGCGAAGTCATGCTGGGCACATGCAGGAGTCTCCGTGGCCAGCTGGAACCATTGTCAATTTTGGATGGTCATCCGCCTTGTCACGGTCATTGCTCGCGTGCGCCATGTGAAAGCGACAAGAATTGCGAGAATTAAAGGAGAGTGGAGCTGAACCGGCCAGCCGCCGACTAATATCCTACGTAACTTTAGGACCTGGGCGACTTGGTGGGCGACGTATGAGCGACTGTTTTTACGCCGTTCATTGTAGGCAGCGTCTATTCAATATGCTGCTCAATGGCTAACACTATATCGTCAAATAGCCTAGGCACCTTGCCCATCAGATACGCAGCTGTCCATCACCTGTCTCGCAAGTGAACGGTCAAAAGTAAACGCGGCTCCATCGAGGGCAATTTACCGCTTCTTCTTCCTTCCAGTATCCTCATCCTCCAGACCACCCTCTCGGTCCTTCTTTTTAGCCTTCTTCTCCAACTCATCCCAATCCTCTCCACCACTCTCGTCATCGCTAGCATCACCTTCATCAGCCGAGGCGTCATCATCAAACTCTGATTCATCCTCGGACTCCGACTCGTCAGCAGCAAGGTCGGAGTCGGACATTTCAAACGCCGACTCCTCCTCCTCATCTTCCTCGTCTTCGTTATCAGACTCCATGGTCAGGAACGACCAGCCACCATCGACGAAGAACTGGTGAGGGTCCGCAATGACGGTCTTCATGATAGTGCCCCAGTTGAGATTCAGGGGACCTTCGCTGTATGGGATATTGACCGAGTCGAGCCAGTCCTTGACCGCCTCCAGGCTCTCCACAGGTACTGTATTGATGTGTACAGGCGGTCGGTTGAAATCTTTGAATATACATACCATGTCGAAGTTCTTCAAGCCGAATTGCACACGTTCCAGGTGGACAATCTCAATCTCTTCCAGGGTGAGTACCATGAAAGGCGGCTCCGTCAGTTGCACTAAGCAATCAGTGGTGGGTTGACATAGTACGTTCGAGCGGTTTGGTACGCCGCTAAAGCCCAGGTCTCTGAAGGGAATGTCAACTCCCTTGGAATCCGAATCAGCGGCCGTTATTTTCTCGGCAAAATTCTTGAAGACTTTGTCAAGCTGCGCTCGTCGTCTTCTCTCCTCTTGCTCCTGCTCAAACTCCTCTTCGTCACCATATCGGTGCTTCCGCTTTCGGTTTCCGGTTTCATCGAACGCCATATCTGTGGCTTCACGATAGAATTGCACATCTTTGGCCTTCTTCTTTCCAATCATGATTGGGTCTTTCAAATGAATGTGTATGATAACGATCAGCTCGTGCGTGGAGGGTTGGAAGAATAGGTGCTTCATGTTACTGAAGAGGATGTCAATTTGACTGCCACGATGGTCGTGGTAGCGGAGACCATTGTTATGGATCTCCAATTCGCCAGCAATACGCTTGCCGTCAAGGCCAGGTCGGGCGAAGACATTGTCGAGAGCTACTGGCTTACGGTCTGGATGGCGTTAGTAATAAGTCTTCAAGATGGGATCAAGCGACATACTTCGAACAACACTGAGTTTGTCCTGCTCAACCACGTCTTCGAGCTCTTTCTTCTCCTGCTCCCGACGAACAGCATTCTTTCGAAGATCGGTGATTTGCTGTGCAATGTCCTGCATTCGATCTGAATCCGTCGATCTAAAAGTCAAGCTTCTCACAAAGTGTGCTGTTGCATCCTCGAAAGGCTGGTCGTCTTTCCTCCCAACACCCTGCCCAGGAGAGAGAAAATTGATTCTCAGATATGAGAATTCTCCTTCATCACTCTTACTGGCGTTCTTGATTGTGTTAATATGGAATGGCACAGGTCGGCCCATTATTGGCAATACGATTGTTGAAGCTTTGACATCAACGACAATTGCGAGATCTGCCACCCGTGAAGGAAACTGGTTGTCCCGCTTGTAGGACTCGAACTTTTTGAACTTCTTCTGGGTCACCCCATTCGCATCGCCGATTGCCTCGCTGTACTGCTCCAGGCCATTCTGTTGGACTTTCTGGGCGAGTTCCTTCTGATGCTCTCGTCGCCGTGCTTCCGCTCCTTCGTCCACCTGTTTTGCTCTGTCAGCACGAAGCTTCGTCTTGACCACGTTGCTAGATGCCACGGCTCCAATTTTAGGATCTTTCTTAGATTTCGACTTCTGCGCCGGCGTTTCTTCCTCTTCCTCGTCCTTAAAGTAGAATGAAACAGCCCCGAGTTCTAGTGCCGCCGCATTGGTAAAATTGGCCGAGCCTTCAGATCGTCCCTTGACACGGATAGTATCCGATACGAAAAGAGCGTAAACTTTGCTTTTCTTGTCCTGGGGACTGGGGTTTTCTATATCGGTAAAACCAGGGGCGATGTTCAATGTCATCCCATCCTTTAGCTGCCTGGTATTCTTTGCGTTTATGCTCAGGGTTGAATCCCGGCTTTCGATACCAATACCTCCCCCAATGTTCTTCGCGAAATGCTTCTCTAGCTCAGGCTTTTTTGTCCTGATGATATTCAGGGCCTTGTTGTAAAGATCCTTGATGACGACACCCTCTCTGGCCTCCTGGATAAGGGTCTCTTGTATACTATGAAGTACTTTGTAATTCGCTTCCTGAGATGAGTTGGGATCCACCAAGAATGTACGAGCCACCATCGAGCTGTAGCTCTTGTATCGGAGGCCAAGTCCAGCGATGATGATACCGGGATGCAGATTATTAGTGTCAGAAGTTGCTGACAATTTGAGGTCATAATTTCCACCGCTCTGAACAGTTGGTCCGTACATAAAATCGAGCTGGCTGTTGTCGAAATCGGATGGCAGCTTGGTTTTTAGGTTTCGAAAAAATTTCTGGTCATCGAGCTTTTGGTCGATCTTGTCCGAGAGTTCTTTATGCGTCACTTTCTTCTCGGCGTCCAGGATGCCTGACATCTCCTCGACGAAGAACTCTGACAGAAGTCCTGTACAAGCTCTTGAAGCATTTCGCATATTTCGCTGTTCAGCTTAAGCGACCTTCTGAGCAGAGCATGAACAAGTATTGTGAAACCCACCAGCTCATTTTCATCTTTGACTGCAAACGCGGCTCCTGATAGAGCTAAGGAGATGTCGACCTCTTCAACCTCTTTTGCAATATCACCATAAGCCTTCTTCCACTCCTCCGCAAATGGCCCTGTTGAGGCATCTTTGGGAATGATCCCAACTTTTTTCTAGAAAATGTCAACGGATCTGTACAGTAGCCAGTGAATCATGTAACGTACTCCCGCGCCTTTGATGACATCAAGGCACTTCTCGAAGTGCTTCGCATTCTGTTCCGCGTCCTTGCCGCGGACAAGGATCTCGATCGGGACTTTGCCCCCCTTCAAAGGCTCAAGGTGTTTGGCTGGAACAGCTCAATTTAGTTCAGACGCCGCGCATAGCTCGGTTGCCACGTACCTTTCTTCGAAGTAGTGACGATATAGAGTGCTTCCAATGTGAAGACCATTAGGGTGGCGGGGAATTCATATCCAAGCAGCCAGAACTGCAGTGACCTGTGTGAGCTCTCAACGTCGAGGGGTAACTTGGTATTACCACCTACGTGCATAGCATTGTTCTTCTGGAACGACTGGCTCCCCTCATTCCTACCCAAAAGGACTACTATAGACCCCACGCCGCCGAATAACGCGTCGTTCGACTGTCGCTTGTCACCCTTCCATGTTGAAACGAAGTGTGAGAGCCGATTGTTGAACGTGTCCCTATCTATCTTGACCTCGTCTCCCATTTTGACTGATGGCTCTAGACGAGCTGGAGTAGGGAGGAAAATAAGGGGGGAATGTGGGTATTGTGAGGGGTAAGGTGAGGATATGTTAGTAGCTGGAAGGTGAAAGGTTGAAAGCGCGAAGCGCGTTAATTGGCTGCAGGTGCCGTTGAAGCTTAGCGCGGTATTATAACACAGAAAAATTACCGCAGGCACCGATCTTCATCTCACCTCAACCTCGGAGTCAATCACGGAACAACGAGATGTTTATCATGTTCAGACTTGAATGCTGTTTGTAAACAAGTGGTATGCCCGTCCGATGATACAAATGGCTCGGTAGTAGGATGGTTGAGACGTCGAACAAAGGACTATCAAATCATAATTCAGTCTTGGATACTTCAAATAGTCCTCGAAGAGATAAGAAAAGCAATGCCGCCACCGGAGCATCCGCGGCAGGAGTGCGAGCAATTGCCTCCCAGACGGTAGCCTTTTATTTCAGGGCTCCAGTGAAGACCTTCTTTCGTACTCGTGTTGAGTAAGTTTCAAATGTCTTGAGCAGAAAAGTTGCCCATGCTTATTTCTGGGTAGCTACCTGGTACGATGCATTCTTGATCATTCCGGAGAGCTGCTGAAGCTAGTTTCAGGCCTTTGCAAGGGCTATCAATCCTCGAGTTCAGGCTCAGGAGAATTGGTCTCTCCGCATGAGTACGCCTGGGCTTCTCACTCATGCCGTTCGAACTGTAGGTATATTTCCGCAATATGAGCGTAGTAGAGATCGCTATATAAGTTTCAAGACGTGTTTTAGAGGCCAAAAATCTGTTTAAAAGGCTTCAACAATCGGCTCTCAGCCGGTTAGACAGATTATTCTGACTGCAAGATCTTTGATAGTACGGATGGAGCTTCATTCCCAACCATGTTCTCCCGCCCATGCTTGCAAACATTGGGTACATCTTCCTTCCCTCGCCACGCTATCAGTGATAAATGCCTAACAAGCTACAGAGTGGGAGCAGTCTTGTATACTTCCTACCTTTCAATCCTAGGTACTCTGTATCATCCCTCCTCGCAGTCAGTGAAGAGGATATACCCTCCTCCACCGGTCTATTATACAGCCCTGTCTGGATTCTCTGCCGGCGTAGTCCAGTACGTATTCGAAGCCCTTGTCCTTTGCCTCCAACTGAAACTCGAGTCTTGTGACCCGTCTTGTCGTTGTTTGTTTCTCAGACATATTTCAAGGCTAGATATTTTCCACTAAACGCAAATGCTGAAACAAAACTCGACCCAGATCAATATTAGCGGCTCCTCTTGATGCTCTATCCGTTCGATTCCGTACCAGCGAGGTTTTGAGTGGCAAATACAGCACCATGTGGCAATATGGCCGCCGCAAACTCCGCGAGATTGGTCCTCGCGGTATATTCGCTGGATGGGGGCTATCTCTAGTCAAAGACTCATTCGGCTATGCGGCATTCTTCGCAACATTCGAGTACGTCAAAGCGCAGGCTTACTACGGGTTCGTGGCCAAATATTACGGTGACTTGCATGGCAATCTACTTTCCCCAATCCTGACTCCCAAATTGGACGGCACTGGGCCCATAGATATCATAAAACCGAACTACGCTATCGAGCCAACCTTTTTGATGCTTGCTGGAATCGCCGCCTCAATAAGCCAACAAGTCATCCAGCATCCCCTCAATCTAATCCAAAGCGTCCACTACAAGTCGCTAGCATTCTTAGACACGCAAGCTAAGATCCATCAACCCAAAGCCGCGATGCTGCGGAGCTACTATGGTGCATATCAAAAGACTTATGAGCAATGTCTGGTATATGCCCGCCGTTCCGGCAGTTGGCGGAGGTGGCTGTACAGAGGGTTTCTTGTGAACACCATCAAGCAGGTCCCGAGTACTAGCGCCGGCCTCGTGATTTTTGAGATCGTGAGGAGGCGGTATGGTAGTGAGGCGGAAGCGGTGAAGGTTGAAAAAGATGGGTACGATATACTCCTAACGTGAAAGGGAGATTGGGACGCGATCTCATCAGTGAGCAATCCAGTGGTGGTGGATAGCCGACAGCTCTCAATCTTCGATGGTACGGTACCGTTTACATGGCCTGCGCGGCTTCCAATTTGTTGTACATTTAGAGATAGAACTTCCAACGCAACTCAATTGAAGAGCAGCATTGAACAAGAGGTCAGAGCGATTAGCCACTTTGTCCTTTTCTTTTGAATCTGAAACCCTTCCAATGCACCTCTCGGAATTATATATGAATACCTATATGGAGCATCAATATTGAACTCACTCAATTAGGGTATATACAGTCATATGTAAGTATAGCACACACAGCAAGCTGTATGCTTTAGTACAAGCTGCTCCCAACATATCCCCAACTGCTACAACTCTTCTACATCGCCGAGTTATTCCACCAAAACGAATGCGCTTTTTCATTCCTCTGGATATATGCGTCCGAGCACACGAGGACTGCAACACTCGACCCTCCCCTATGCATTCACCCTCTGATAAAAAAGAATGTAGGCGACTTTGTTGTCTTTGATGGACGCCCGATTAATAGGAGTCATCTTTCCCGGTGAGTCGTTGGGTGTTTTGATCCCATTAGCAACCCCTGACCATTTCTTGCCGACTAAAGACGGAGTCGAAGCCGTAGAACTGACCTGACTCCAGCCTTTCTCCGCCTGCTTCTGCTCCTCATCTTGCGCCGCGAACTGTTCATAGAAGTTGCTACTTTGAAGCTGATCATTCTTGTGCTGCTCCAGCGCAGCAGCTAGAATTTTAGGGTCCTCTTCGCTACCGCCTTCCGCCACATCATCGCTTCGAATTCGCCTTATGATCGTGTCATCAAGTCGAATCCATTCTCGTCCCTCTTGACGCCGCACGTCGACCGTATAGTGGCCTCCGCTAGCATTCTTGCCGTGATGATATACAACACTAATGAGACGATATTTTGGCAAGCCACCATGAACGAGCAAGCCTCCCCTTTTGTGCTGCGGGAAGACCTCCTTAGGAATCTCAAGGTCCAAGGGGTAACCCACTTTCTTCCATATCTTTTGAGTTCCACCACTACTGTCATACTGGAAGCGCTTCAGATGGAGAATGAGCACTTGTGGCAGAGTTTCGATGGTCACCTGTTTGGTCGCCGTTGCACCTGGCCCTCTCGGGGAATTGAAGTCGCCATGAAGTGTTTCTGGCTTAGTTAAACCTTTCAGTGCGTCCATGATATTGCTCACGTGTGGTGCACCAATGTCGAGCTGCAAGGGCTGGTATGGTTCGAGTGTGACAGAATTCTTCATGCCTGGTACACGCAATTCTGAGCGAAGTTTTCCGCCGAAGATCTTGGTAATTGGCGATTCTGTGGCGATCACTCCAGATGATCTTGTAACGGCCGCCCGTTGCTTTGGTCCAACTTCGTGCCAAATACCATCATCTACCGCATGAGAATCAGTGGATTCACTAGTGGGAGATGTCACTCCGTTGGTAGGAGTGGACGCTCCCGAGGATACTTTCGCGTTGGATGATCTCATCGTCCGACTGCACTCGTCGTGCATCTCCTCCAAAATGAAGCCGAGGAACTCTTCTGCGTCTTGCTGGTGTCCACGCTGGTGGAAATTAGTGAGTGTTTTGGCGGTCCAGGATGAGCGAAAACTTACTCGCATAGAGGAAAATCGAGGTAGTCGGCGGATGACCTCGTAAACGAACTCTGGAATGAAAGCTTCGCCATACTGCTCAAGCTCGCTGTCTTTCAGACGCATCCGAAGCTGGTCAACAGACGCCGCTGCATCGATGATGGGGAATTCACGCATGAACATGATCCTAGAGACGAGTCAACACTACCTGATATGCGATGATTTAAGAACCAGCTTACATAGCGTCCATGAGTGGAGTATCACTTTTGAAGCTATGTGCCGCTTGTTTCCCAATTCTCTCAAGGAAATTGTAGAATGGCACACAGAAAACAAGGACCTGCAGAATCTATAGAGACGATTAGAGGCATTGGAGAATCTAGATGAGCAACAGGGCTTACAGAGTTCATGTAGCACATGTTGCCAGTGTTAACAAGGCCTCTCGGCTCCAGAAAAGCAATCTTCGCGTTCCCATCATTATCCTTCACGCTGTATGAGCTAAGAGCATCGGCCAAAGATCCGGTTTTCGCTGGGGCAAAGGCGTTGGTCTGAGTTGCTGAGTCACTGGGAACTTGAGCTGTTCTGGCTGCAGTGTTCTGCCCCATACTTCGGACGAGGTCTGCCCAAGACTTTGGTGCGGCTTTGATAGGAGGCGATGTCACAGTCTCTACTGACTTGGCGGAGGCTTCATTTTCCTCCGCAATAACTTTAGCAGCAGTCTCAACAGCGTTGGCGAGGTGATCAGCGTTTGATGGTGTCCCATTGACGTCGGAAGTGGCACTAAATGAGGCACGTTTGGATGGCCGCGAGGTTAACGGAAGGTTCGGAACAGCAGGCACTATAGGAATTAGAGGGACGTTTGGTCGACTGGAGGCATACATTTTGGGTGTGATTTCAGAGGAAGGAGTTGTTGGCTGGGTAGACAGAATTTCTGAAGGAGGTTGTGATGTCAAGGGAGTCTCAAAAGTAGGAGCGTCGCGTGAGATTTGTTCCACTGGAGGGGGAGGTTCGACAGCTAACACAGCTTCGTCAGGTACAGTCTCAGCATCAGCGCTGGATCCTCGTCGAGAAGGAAGCTCAACGGGGACGCTTGACGATTGCGGCGCGGGCGGTTTCTTCCTCCTTCTTCGAGATGCTCTAGAAGTGAAGGTGCCTTCGAATGATTGCCAAGGAAGCGGTGGGTAGAACGGCGTCCGCTGAGACGGCGGTGGCACGGATGGAGGTGGTGGAGGCGTCGGCGGAGCGCGGTACGGGTTCGACATAATTACGGGCGTGGATGAAGGTACGTGTGAAGATGTGTTGGATGATGACGGTGAGAGCATGCCTTGGACCGAACGTATTGAGGATGATGAGGGGGCTTGTTGGGGTGACGGACGCATGGGTGGCAGATGTGGTGGTATTGGATATGGCGTTACCGAAGGGTATTGCTGATAACCCCTTCCCAAGGACATGGGTACTGGATAGGGTGACCATTGCTGCGGAGGCCGCTGATAATGGACAGGGTACTGATATTGATAACCTTGGTAATATGGCGGCTGCTGCGGAGGATGAGGGGAAGGCGCGTAGGGAGCATTGTGCCCAGGTCGGCCGTTGGGAAGGGGTATGGCTGGCTGCACCTGTGGTAGGATGGGTTGGTGAGAGTTCATGGTAGTGTGCCCCAGAGTGGAACACTCTCAGCGGCAGCAATCTCTTTTCTAGGTCAACATGGCAGACGCTATCCGGCACTGGGATGACATCGTGGAAGCGATGAAGCGGAAGAGACCTTTGTTCGTCTCGTAGAATCTGATTTAGCTAAGATGGTTTGCGAGCAGGCGTTGAACAATGATGGTCGGGGCTGTGGTTGCTGTGAAGTACCATACGTTTAGGTCCTTCGTTCGGTTGTTTTCCCGTTTCTCCTCCAAGCGCCAAGCATCGAAATGCGCTAGGAGACCTCCACTGCGAGTCATCTTGCCCCTCTTATCATACCACTAACAACGTCCCTTTTGGGGCCTGTACCCACCATAGTAGCAGACACTCAGATGAAAGCTTGTTCAATATACACACCTTTTATATCTCATACGTTGTACATAGATCCTGTTCGAATCTTACCGGGACCCTAATTGAACGCGATGTCGGCAAACTCGTCGGTCTCTCAGGCCTCGAAGAACGCGTGCAATCCATCCCAGACACCTTCGCCTTCACAATCGCAGAGTGGTGGTTTCATTGGGATCGAGGCTTATACACAACGCCGTGTCGGCGGTTCTGGAAGCTTCGGCACGGGATCGACGTCTCGGTCCATATCGTCCACTGCGAGGAACAATCAGTCTCTGAGAAAACAACACAAGGGCCAAAGGCGGCCTAGGCTTGCGGATGAGGATGCTGCTGCTGAATCCGTGAGCTAGACCCCGTAACTCCAACACTAACACAGTTATATTGCAAACCTCATCTAACAGTGTCCTTATGATGAATAGGCGGCCATGCAGTCTACCAGTAGCCGGAAAGGCCGGACGTCGATAACCCATCTGATGAATTTCACTTTACCACCTCGACCTCAGTCTTACCAGCCTCATCACTTCGGTCGCAACACGAGACGAAACCCCACTTGGGGGCTGGGGTCTGGCTATCATGCTGAGGACAAAGCCAAGTAGGCAGATATTCCATGCACCAGTAGTTACAATTTGAAGCTCATGACTAGCAAGATATATACACGCCAACTACCGCTTCATCGTCAATCCGAAAGGGGCCTACCAAGCCCAAGCCATGGATGCAGATATTCATTTAGACTGGAGCAACGTTTTGCAGATCCTCGTATCAGCTCAATCACAATCAGCCAACTGCCCCATATGCTTGTCAACCCCGGTAGCCCCTCGAATGGCTAAATGTGGTCACATTTTCTGTCTACCTTGTCTTATTCGATTCATGCATTCATCTGATGATACCATGCCAATACCTGAGAAGAAAGCAAGATGGAAGAAGTGTCCAATCTGCTGGGACATTATATACATCTCAGAGACTCGGCCCGTCCGATGGTTCACTGGACAAGAGGGAGAGCGACCTCAGGAAGGGGCCGATGTTGTGCTTAGACTAATCATGCGACAGCCTGGAAGTACACTTGCTTTGCCTCGAGATGGAGCTGAGACTCTGGATAAAGCCGAAGATATCCCTTGGTACTTCGCTGCAGAAGTCATGGACTACGCACGTGTGATGAAAGGCAGCGAGGAGTATATGACCGACCAGTACGAGGAAGAAATCGAAGCGCTGCAGAAGCAAGAGAAAGAAGATGAGCTCATGTTTGGGGAGGAGACTCAATGGACAAAGAAAGCTGTATCATCTATTCTGGAAGCCAAAGAGAGAATTAAAGGTATCGGAAATCCTCCGAGTGCGCCCAAACAGCCCAGTGAGAGGAAGCCACGGCGCCAACCACTCGACTTTGTTGAAAGCTACGATAATACGAATACCCCGGATTTCTATTCTATACAACAAGCTACAAAGTCAGGCCAGTCTCTGCCTAGAAGCTCCCTTGGTCCTCCAAGCTGGTCTGGTTCTTCGTTGGAACGTTCGCCGACAGCAACATCGACCAGCCAGAGTAACGACAGTGCATCTCCAGCAACATTTTCTACTGAGCCACAAAGCCCGGCTACTTCTCGGTCACGACCTCCAGCATCAAGCACAGACCAAGTGTCACCATCTCGCTTCCGATACAGACCCAGTGTTGCCTCCCATCATGTCCATAACGATTCACCTTTCTTCTTTTATGAAGCTCTTATGCACTACTACTTATCCCCCCTTGATATCCGCATTTTGAAAGCTGCGTTCGGAGAGTATTCTTCGTTTCCTACAACCATACTTCCACGAGTAGAGCGAGTCTCCACAGGACACATCGTCGATGATGAGCTTCGACGGCGTGCAAAATACCTTGCGCATCTCCCTCATGGATGCGAGGTCGGGTTTCTCGAATGTAATTGGACCGACGTTGTAGGTCCGGATGTCCTCGAGGGGTTTGCGGTCGAGATTAACCGGCGACGGAAGAAGAATCGAGAAAAGGAATTTCGTGAAGAAAAGGAACGCTTAAGAGCAGAGAAAGAAGAGGACGACAAAAGATGGGCCGCAGCAAGAAGGCGACGCCCTACCCCAGCGCACGATGTTATCTCCAATTCGGATTTCCAGCCATTACCCGATGCCTCAAGTCTAGACTTGGCAGTAGCTTCTTCGTCACCACCTTGGTCCTCGTCAAGAGCTCAAGGCGGCTCTGGATTTGCCTCTTTAGCATCCCCATCAACCAGCCCTGCTGCTTCCAAGACTGTATGGGGCACAAGAAAAGTTGTGCCTACGTCACCAGACCTGCCGGCAGTGCCAGATGAGCCTGAGCCGCCAGAGCACGATGGCTGGCTTCAGGATTGGGAGCGAGACCTTTTACAAGAAGAGGATTTGGTCGCTCAGGTTGAAGCAAGCAGCCTGGAACCCAGCAACTCCATCCATGCAACCCCAACTGCGAGTAACAAGAAGAAAAAGGGCAAGAAGATTACGCTCATGTCTACGAATGTGCGCAGAGGCGCATAGTGCGGACGGATGCCGCTTTGGGAGGGTTTCTTGCTGTACATACCTACTGCATCTTTGGTTTTATACTTCTGAGCGGACCTGAGAGAAGTAAGGTCACAGAAGCATGGTAGAATAATGAAAGACTAGCTTTTCCACACGCTCACGTTACCCCGCCCAAAGCTTTTCATTATTACCAGACTCCTAGATTGAGTAATTGGAAGTACAAAGTACCTAGGTAACGGTATTCACCAAATACAGTAATGACGATGATTTATTTAGCGGCGGAGTTTTCTCCGCATGCCTTTGGAACAAAATCCAGTCGCGTTGCACAATAATACAATAATACATTATCCATGCAAAATAAAACGTTCGTTATTCCTTCTTTTCAATTTTTTTCCAAATAAGAGTCACATTATATATTCTTGTGGAGAAAGACTGTCGTTATCAACCGTTCCCCTGTATCGATACGTAGCTAGAGAGTGGCAACGTCACCATGACTTTGACGCGCTCTCAATTGGGAGAAACCCCGAAGTACGACCCCATTGTACCATTGCATCAGCCAACGCTGGTCGCATGTCGCTCTCTCCTGACAATTCATCTCTTGAGCCGATAATTAATGATATTGCAGGAAGACGGAGCATCCTGGCTACGTTGAAACACCCACGCGACGATCCAAGGCTCGCAAGTCCACTGCAAGGGATGGAAACTCCGAGATCTCTCCAGATACTGGGGCAAGAAAAGATGATATCAAGGCCAATGGTAAGAGGAAAGAGGCGATCGGTGGTGTAACGGTCAACGGGAGTGCCAATGGACACGCAAAATCCCCAAACAAAGGCAAAGACCCTCGAATTGACTACACCGGACACTTTGAATTCGGCGGATCCTGGGGTGTTAGCGCCATGATGATCGGCTTCCCTCTCTTGATGTGGTATATGTGGATTGGAGCGACTTATTATGACGGCCACCTTCCGCTGCCGAAACAAGGAGAGTCCACGTTTGATTTCATCACATATCTGGCCGATTTGGTCTACGGTGGTGCTTTTCCCACGATGAAGGCATGGATCATGTACTGGGGCTTCTTGCTCTTCCAAGCTGCATGTTATCTCTATCTTCCGGGTATCTACTCGACCGGCAAGCCATTGGAACATGAAGGAGGCAAGACCTTGGAATATTATTGCTCTGGGCAATGGTCCTGGTATACTACTATTGCCACCGCTGTAGTTCTACACGTCTCTGGCCTCTTCAAGCTATATGACATCATTGACGAGTTTGGACCGCTCATGTCCGTTGCCATCATCTCTGGATTCATCGTGTCCATTGTTGCCTACCTTTCCGCCTTATACCGAGGCGCTGAGCACAGGATGAGCGGTCATCACGTCTACGACTTCTTCATGGGCGCAGAGTTGAATCCTAGGATGTTCGGATGGTTGGACTTCAAGATGTTCTTTGAAGTCAGACTGCCATGGTATATGCTCTTCTTGATATCATGCGGCGCTGCAGCACGTCAATACGAACTGTACGGTTACGTATCTGGTGAGGTGGGCTTTCTCGTCATGGCCCATTTTTTGTATGCGAACGCTTGCTCAAAGGCAGAGGAGTCGATCGTTACCACGTGGTAGGCATAGCCTTGATATCGACACTGGACCCTCTCTAATTGAGATGTTAGGGATATGTACTACGAGAAATGGGGCTTCATGCTAATTTTTTGGAACCTTGCTGGTGTACCGCTTAGCTATTGCCATTGCTCGATCTACCTGGCCAATCACCCACCTTCGGATTACCACTGGAACCCTGTTGCTCTGAGCCTGCTATATATTTCTTACCTGTTCGTCTACTGGGTTTGGGATACCGCGAACGCGCAAAAGAACCGATTCAGGCAGTGGGAACGCGGTACTCTTTCTAAGAGATGGACATTTCCCCAACTGCCATGGCAGGACCTGGACAATCCAAAGACTATCAAGACCGACCAGGGTGTCGCTCTATTGGCAGATGGCTGGTGTATGATCATCATGTTATGGTATTGGAAAGTATGCTGATCATTTTGACAGACGGAAAGGCTCGCAAAATCCACTACACTTGTGATCTATACTTTGTGAGTGCCTTGTCGATCCGGCGCTTGTCTTCGCTGACATTATATGCTAGGCACTGACGTGGGGCCTCGTCACTGGGTTCAGCAGTCCATTTCCGTGGTTTTACGCTGCGTTCTTCACGCCGATGATTCTACATCGGGCTTATAGAGACATTCAGAAATGTTCTGCCAAGTATGGCGATGCTTGGAAAGAGTATGAGAGAGAGGTGCCTTATCTGTTCATTCCAGTAAGCTGTCTTTCACCTCAAATACAACACTCTGGCTGACCGTACCCAGTATGTCTTTTAGATACCCTAATCCAAAAGATATACCATGTCATTTAATAGATAAAGCTTGACTGCGTTGTACGTCCAGAAGAAACGCTTGTTAATGGACCAATCTTGACCAAAATTCCTTGCATTCCTCATTCACTCCTGACAATGGACGAGGATATCCTCCAGAGGGCGCCTTCGCGGTTCATTCTCCCTTTGAGTGTTGATGCTCATCGGAGGTTTTTCCGTCAGCTTAGTGGAAGGGAGTGAAAGCGAAGATACAAGATCTCATACTGGGAAAGCTGATTCCTTTGATGATCAGCGGCCCAAGTACCTTTCAACGTTTCCCACAAAGATGTCTCGAAGAGCAGAAAATGTGCCATTGAGCTCCGTGGTGGGGCTCTGCGGAAGGAAACCGCTTTGACGCAGCAACTCTTCAAGAACAATCTTTGAGCTTGGTCCTCTCTTTCACCTTGATATCCCAATTGACACGACCGCCCAACAGCTACCTCCAATCAAACCTCACCATGTTGATCAAAGAAACCCACCAAGATGTGGACACCTCCGCAGACGGCAAAGGAAGCATGCGTACCGACCCACCGCACCACTTTACTCAAAGATCACACATCCGTTGAATAACAGTCCCAGGCATATTCCTCTACCACCCCATCATCCCCGGCTACTCCCGCGCCAAATTCCCCGGCGTCGTCGTCTTCAGCGAAATCTATCAAGGTTCCCCCCTCCCTTCCCTCATTTCCCCCTTCAATTGACCCAAAGTCCACCCAGTAACCGGTCCCGTCGCCCGCTTCGCCCGCCAAATAGCCGGTCACGGCTATATAGTCGCCGCCCCGTCCTCCTACCACGAATTCACCGGCCCCGAACCCCTCGCCTACGACGGCCCCGGTACAGACCAAGGAAACAAATACAAGATTGAAAAAGTAATGCCCCGCCCTGTCCCACCCGCACTTCCCAGCCTTTAAAAAAAACTTCCCAGAAACTCCACGCCTACGACGAAGACGCCGCCCTCGCCGTATCGACCCTCCTCTCCCTTCCCACCTGCAACGGCCGCATCGGCGCAACGGGCATGTGCCTAGGCGGGCATTTGGCCTTCCGCTGCGCATTCGACAAGCGCGTCGCGGCCGCCGTGTGCTATTTCGCCACGGACGTGCATTCCAAGACGCTTGGGGCCGGCGGCGACGATAGTCTGGAGAGGGCGGGGGAGATTGGGGGGGAGGTTCTTATGGTGCGTATAGAGCTCTACATATCTATTACTTATCTATCCATCTTCTATCTGTCTGTCTATCGATCCGTCTATCTATCTATCAATCTATCAATCTATCAATCTATCTATCTATCTATCTATCTATCTATCTATCAATCTATCTATCTATCTATCTATCTATCTATCTATCTATCTATCTATCTATCTATCTATCTATCTATCTATCTATCTATCTA